>VYZU01061732.1:46590-47675 GCA_013401355.1 Ceyx cyanopectus | reverse complement strand
TTTTTTTTTCCTCTTGATTGTCCAGATTTATGTAAAATATTTATATAACACTACTAGCAACATGTTTTTTTTACATCTGCGTTGTAAATTTGTTAGTTACTTCAGTTGTTGCAGTAAATATACTAATGGTTTAATAAAGCCTAAGCACTATTTATTCAGGCGTGTTCCTTCTTTCCAAGTGTCTCTTGCATTTAGACCACATAATCCCCTGCCATGGATGGCCCATTAGTCTTCCAGTTCTGTGGGGCACTGTGACATAGTCACGGATCCTGCTGGAGTGGGTTTCTCTATGGAGTCTAAATGCAGCCCTACTGCAGATCAGAGCAGTGGAAACAAAAAACCTCACAGAGTCCCAGTGCACTTAATGATTTAAGGTAGACCAAAACTAATGTAATCCTTACAGATCTAACTTTACAGTCCTTGCTCAGTTTTGCAGTAATACCAGTTAATCAGAAAAAAAAAAATAAAAATATTGAAAATATACTGATTCCCACTGCTTTAAAAATACACATATAAAAGCATGTATAATAGTACTTGAAATTCCTCATCCATGTTTAAAGGAAATTTATAGTGCTGGAAACAAATCTAGCTTTAAATTAACCACTTTCCCTTCTAGATGTTTTCTTATGGTTTTTTTGTTACTATCTTTTTTTTTTATTTAATAGTTATCAAGACAAGGAGATATTTCTCTTTCTTGCTTTCCCTGTTTTTTATTTGCATTCTCCTTTTACCCCTCTCTCCCTTCAATAAGGGCCTTCCAGTCAGAAACAATGACATTTTACTCACCTGTGGATCTCCTCTTGTTCAGAAGTGACTGACAGAGAATGNTAAGATATAAAGCCCACAATCATGAACTTGTGGTACTTACATATCTTTAATATATTAAGTCCTTTTAAATTTATTATCCCTTAATAGAAACTTGAATTCACTAAGTAAACATACCAGTACAGCTGAAGCATTCAGCTACTATGGTTGTATTTTGTAGTGAAACATGCAGATAAAATACCTTATAAGAATATAGATACACTTTACATTTGCTCAAGATGCCAGAGCCTTGCTGGAAACAAATAGGTTTTTCTTACAGT
>VYZU01061732.1:34090-41590 GCA_013401355.1 Ceyx cyanopectus | reverse complement strand
TTCAAGGCATGACAACTTGCCCTTATTTAATTTTCAAACCAAGGCCATTTTGCTAAATATCAGGCCCAAGACAACTTTTCAGCTGGGACAAAAGAAGGACCTTCTTCTGCCCGAGCACTGACTGGAGGAGGCTGCTTATCTGGTCTCGGCCAGTGCAGGCCAGCAGATGCCCAGGTGGTGTTTTCAAGTGTAGTTGAAAAATTGCAGTTTGTCTGTGCATATGTTTGGACTCTTTCCATGTTGTCCTGTTTACAAGTTAACCTAAGTTGGGGTGTTTGTCACGGGTCTTCTTGTTTTTGTATTTAAATAAATAAAGCAGAAAACTGTCTTGCTACAGTTTTGCTGCAGATAGTTATATCCTCATGTGTAATGTGCGTGCCTACTGGCAAGCACCTTAGTAAATTATCAACTCACCGCTGTGAACCTGCCAACTTGCTATAACAACTCTGCTTTAAAAGAAGTGTTTGTGATCAGGCTTTCTCTTTGTCATCGTATGTGCATGCAGTATGATCAGTTGAACAATAACCATCAATAAAGTTTCACAAGATTTGAAAACAAAGTTTCTGTAGCATTTATATCTAAGAATGAAAAAAAAATTATCTTTAAAATTGAAACAGAGAGAAAAAGAGACTATATTAAGCAATGAAAAAAGGGGCAGTAACATATATTTATACAGGTGAGGGAATGAACTGAAATTTATTGAGTTCAATCCCCACATTTATTATATAAGGTATATGAAACAAGCTTCCTATTAAAAAAAAAAAGTATATTTCATTTAAACACCACAATAAAAGCAACCTGATAAATGTTTACCAAATGTTAGACTTCCCATTTGAAGTGTGAATGGTACATCTTTTTTTTGGAATTGCACACACAAAATGTCTAATGTGGGGAATAACAGAATTTAGTTGCAATTTTAATTTTCATGAAATGACTATACAACTCCCACTCCCCAAGTGATTATATGGCGTTTTAGTCTATTAAAATAATCTTGAAATGTTGAGGATGCAGCCCATATTAGAAAATATTTTGTTTATAAAGCTCCTACATACTCCTAGTAGTCGTTTTAAAATGTATGTCTGAAATAGTTATGTAAGAAAAGCATTTGAAATTTTTTTACAATATATATTGGGAATGTTTTCACTTATATAAATAACTACTGATAATATGACTTATGAAAGAAATTATTACTACCATATGTGGAATATAGTGACTTCTAAACAGATTTAAAAAAAACCACCCTACAAACCCAGAAAATGTGTATATGTCTTTAGAAATTAGTGTTTATATCACAACTGTGATTTGTGAATAAAGAAAAATGGTTTGTAATATCAAAATAAAAGCTTAGTCTGAAAAGGTACAAATATGTTGGTGTTCAAAGTCTTTCTGCTTTTGTTTTTTACTGTCTTGGTCGAAGTGCTATCCACAGTTGCACCGTCTATGCTGCACACCATATACATCTGAACAGGTATACTATGGAGAAGGTTCACAGCTTTTTGGTGCCTGAAAGTGGTGTCTGAGAGCCTGTCTGGGCAGAGGAGCCTGGTGGGCTTAGTGCCTGCCCTGTGTGCCCAGCACTCCTGGGCAGGGAACACAGGCTGCTGCTGGAGGGGCTGGGCTGTGTGGAGGGGTATATGGGAGGGGGGCATTGGGAGGATTATTCTCATCAGCAGGCCCAGGCTTGACTGCTGCTGCTGTTCTGCCAGAGGCCAGAGTGATGAGATACAGCACAGGACTGGGTTGAAGGTTTCCTTCCCCAGAGTCAAGGTTTATCCAATATCAGATGCATTTTTCAGGCAACACTACGTGATACATCAGGAAGAATTGGGTTTTTGTAGGAAAAAAAAAATCTTCCAAAATGACTTCATTTAAAGAGGACATTTCATCTAAGAGAATCACAAAACCACCACTGCGATGAAATGTGCCTCTAGCTGCTCAGCCAAATTCTGCTTTGGGAGCATTGTTACTGGGGAGGGCCGGTTACTGCTGAGTATGTGCCCGCTGCTCTCAGCTGGGCCCCGCTCCAGTGATGGATGGGAGTTGGCCTTCTATTTAGCTGTCTTTTCATGGGCAGCCTCTACTTCTGTGCACCTTCAGGTACTGGGGAGAAAGGAAACTGTTCTAGAAGGCTCCCTGTCACCTCCAGGTTTGTCATCCAAGCCACAGGAAAGACAACTACATTCTTGTAGGTCTAGACATTCCCATCAGTCGGGCAGGTTGTGATGAGGCTGATGAGTTTAACGTGCCATTAATCATGTCACATGCATCCCAACAGAATTATGTGACTCTTCTACCTGCATTCCTGTTATAATGTAATTTAGTGGAGGAAGAGAAGACGTAATGGATTAAATATTGCATGTTTTGCAATGTAGCTGCAAGCTTTACTCTACAAAGTGCTTGGATCCTTCTGGGCACATAAAGAAAAGAAAGCCTGATGTTTGCCACAAATGGTGGGGAGGTATTATCTTATGCTTACTTTTTATATGAAATATGAGCCCTAAATGTTCCAGTGTACTCTCCTCCACACCACATTGGATTGACTGTTTCCTCTGATATCTGGATGAAATGACAAACATGATAATACTGAGTAAGATTTGGACTGAAGGAAGGTGAGAAGCATGTGAATAGATAAATGTGCGTGGGACACACATGGGGGGGGGACAGCCTGAAAACACCACATAATTTTCATGTGGTTGGAAACATATGCCTGTTTGGAATGTAGTGATTCCTTTCTTGGCCTAGTTGCCAACATAAGATAAATTAACAAAAACTTTGTATTTATTGAATAATTAGTCACATATTAAGCCAAGCTTCATGGGTAACCAAAAGAAGAAGAAACAAAAAAAAGAAAATTCAATAAGCTTTTCGGGGTTTTTTCAATTATTTCAAGTTCTGAAACAGCTTTACTTGTCTAGCAAAGATTGAGTTGTATCTTTATAGGAAATCTTGTCCTGTCCTACTCTGTCCTTGATCATTTTTAAGGGCATCCAAGTTGTTTATTAACTTCCTCTTTGGGTAAAATGTTACTTTTTTCTTTTAACTAAAATTCTATTTTCTTTAACAATCTTTTATTTGACTTGCTGTTGTGCTGTATTGCTGTTTCTTACCTTAAGTGATTTTTTGCAAGTTTGATATGTTCATGTTGCCACATTTTGTGTTTTGTGGTACAGATGCATGGAGAAAAGAGTCTGTGCAAATATGCATGAGGAAAAAAGGCTCTCTAAATATAGACCTGAAATACCATCATCTAGGTAGGTGAAGACTAAAAAAAAAAAATGACAACCAAGTTTGTTTCAGTAGAAAGAGATGATTTGAAAAGGAGGTGAGATCAGAAGGGGGACAATGATTTTGAGAGGTCTTTGAAGAATTTATGAAAGTGTCATCAAAACCAGTCATCTTACCAGTACTATAAGACTTTATTATAATGCTTAGCTTATTCTTAAAGGGCATATGCTTCACTCTCACTATAACATAAGCTTTACACCAAGCCTTTCCAGACTGGAACTTGAGTCATTACAACATGGAACAGCAATGGAGATACTTGCTTTTTGTCTGAAAGGGAAATTGTTCTCCAGCAGCTTTAATGTTTCTCCAGTAGTTCCCTAGAGCTCATCATACCAGTAATTGTCTTGCAGCACTTCACAAAAAAGCACAGTGGACACAGACTAGGAGCAGAAAAACAATCTAGGTAGTATATGCCAGTATATAATCAACTTGAATCTTTTCAATTAATGAGGTAAGACTGAGATTAGCACAGGGAGGAAAAAGATTGAAAGTGCTTGTAGCTCCAGGACCTGGCTCTTACTGACTTACGTGAAAAAGAAACATTTTTATTTCGTGCAGGTATGTGGGTACCTTTCCTATATCCACTTCATCAAAGGATTGATACTATAGATGTGTAGTTGAAACAGTGATGTGATTACCTCAGCATTTCACTACTGGCTTTAGTTGGCTAGGATACAACTTGTGCTATGCAGCCAAGTATAACAGGCCACATGCAGATGATCCATTTGTGAAGAGCTTTGAATGAGATCAGTGAGGGGACCTGGAAACATCAGTGTCCAACCAGACAGCATTTGGTGCCAGGAGCTCCCATTCAGCTGTTTTTTAGCTCTCTATAGTAGATGCTGCCAAACTTTTCCCATTCCTACCTAATGGCTACTGGGATATTCAAGGTAGACAATCTTGGTTTGTATGTGGTTTGCAGTGACCAGTTAGGTAGGGCTACTAAGAGTTTTGGATGGAAGAGGAGATAGAGCTGATTTCCATGCCTGCTGAAACCATGTTCAAAGCATTCACTAATTCACTAATACATATGGGTGATGGTTTTACAAATCTTCTCTTGGGTCAGCTAAACACAGGAATATTTTATTTTTCCCTATGTAGCTGCCATGTGAATATAGGGTTAAGTAATTCTCGGTTCTTCTGTTAAGGACCTTCCATTATTACTAAAATAATTAGCCATTAAGGAACCCTTCTTCAGTAGTCTGTTGGCTGGGACTCTGCCCTGGATTCTAGTCCCTTTCCACATCAGTCAGAATGAATAAAAAAAAATAAAAAATAAAGAAGGCTTCCTTTTTGTTTAACAGGGATCAGATGGGAGTCAAATGTCCCTTCTCTTTCCCATGAGACAGGTTGTGGCTTGCAGATTCCTGGTTCGAAAAGAGAGATTTACAGCTGAAAATCCAGACTCGAGAAAATCTCATTGTGTTTAAAGTACTTCACAGTGCTGTGGTCTTCTACTCAGCTCTGCTTGTGGCTGGGCTTCATTTGCTTTGTTAGCTGTGATTTGGCCATGCGCTGCCTGGGCAGCCTGCATGCCTTGCCAATTTAATGACTCCACGCTTTAGCAAAAGGCCTGTAAGTCACGAGTTCAGGACATAGGAAAACTGTTAAATAAAACATAAGTGAGTACAAAAATATTCATTTAATGGACATTATGAAAGAACAGTAAACCAAACAGTTCAGTCCAATGGATGATGTATAACATCTAAACAAATATGACAACTAATTAAGGATTAGGTTCTGCATTTTGGATGACAGGCCTTATAAAAATGAAAAGTTAGATTATGTTGGGAGAAAAAAACCTGCATTTTGCAAATGTCAGGCAGACAGCTCAGTAAGCAGAAAAGCTCAGTTATCCAATTAAAATAAATGTGCAGTGTTCTCAATATAAAGAGCTAAAGCATCCTTATGTTGAGGAGTTAAGATCCTGAAATATAAGTGAGGGGAAAGTGCTCTCTATAAAGATTAATGTAATCTATCAAGATTAACATTTTGCATGCTGGCAAAGGCAGATAGTAATGTGTTTCAATTCCTGAAATTGGAAACATTAGACTAAGATCAGTACCAATTTAAACCCCAGGTAACCCCAAATATTGAATTGAATTCATTATTTACAACCATGATGGGCTAATAAACTTGCCCTAATGGTTTCTATGGGAAATAGATACCTACAGTAGGTGTTATCTTATTCCCCATAATCCTTCCTGATACTTCATGTTAAATGTGATAAGTTGCATAAATGTGATTTAGGGAAATGTCTTCCACTAAAAGTAATTCCTGATTTATTCAGGAATTTTATTTCTGTACTAAGCAAGATTAAGGATATTTTTTAACATTGTCGTGTGCATAGGTGTCATGAGAGAGGCCACAAAATTTCAAGACCACCAGCGGGGGACATAGTTAAACCTCTTTTTTTTTGTTGTTCTTGCTTTCTAACAAAAAGGAGGTTATTGCATAATAATGGAAAGTTAGGGGTGGGAAAGGGTCATGACAACAACTGAACTAGAAACTGGGTTGCACTTTCATTGTAGGAAAGAAGAGTTCACTATCTAGGTCTCCATGACAACTGCCAGCAGACCACATCTCTATTTTAAGCCAAGATTTAAAATTGTCCTATGGTATATGTTTCCAAAATAAGAGTTTCTAAGACTGAAAATATACAACCACAACCATTTTTCTAAAAGGATATTAAATTCAAGGCATTTGCAACAGAATTAACTTGAAATTTATGGATTTTCTGGTGGTTTATAAAGTAGAAAGCAGAACACTATTACCAGTAGGGTGGCTTTAGAGGCTTTACGAGGGGTATTAAATTGGAATTCAAGTTTGTGAGGTGCCTGATTTATAAAAAAAATCTGTCAAATGTTGAAATGAGAGGTGAGAATCTCAGCTCTGCCGTACTTGAGACATCATGGATGAGCATGGCTGTAACACTCCCACCACTGTTTGATTTTAACACCCACAGACTTGCCACTTTTTTGTGAAGTGAGCAGTTGCACTTGCAACTCTGAGTGTCCCTGCTGTCCTCACCTTTATTATTCTAGAAGCTCTGTTTCATACCTTCTTGGATGGAACTTCTTATGTTCACCAAAAAGGGCAATGATCCAACTTGCTATTATTTGAGAAGAATGGTGGCCTGGGGATACAGGCATTGTTAATATACAGAGTCAGCTGATAAACGGTGTAACTGAGGTTTCATAACAGACTTGAAGGTTCTGGAGC
The DNA here is from genome assembly GCA_013401355.1 of Ceyx cyanopectus. Classification (NCBI taxonomy): domain Eukaryota; kingdom Metazoa; phylum Chordata; class Aves; order Coraciiformes; family Alcedinidae; genus Ceyx; species Ceyx cyanopectus. The sequence continues at coordinate 35,083 of VYZU01061732.1, read as the reverse complement.
CCTCTTGCTCCACAGTTAAAAAGCAAAGTTGTTTCTTTTTCAGGAAAAACAGCAAGAAAGAGGGGAACAAACAGTTTTATCTCAGAACCTGAAAAGCAGCTTTTATTGCCAGTTCTCATATACTGAGATTCAAGAGAGAAATATACATGTTGTAAAGTTGGTAGATTCTGCTGAAGATACAAAAAATTCCTATGGGTTCTCTCTCTAGATTTTGATATATTTTTTTTATTTTTAATTTTTTAAAAGCCTGACCCACTTTTAGGCTATGCTATAAAAATTCAACATTGTCCCCTGTCTTCAGCCAGATTTGTCCCCTAATATCGGTTTGCTATGGTAAGAATATCTATATCCCTAGGTATGCCAGGACATAATTTGTGCACTGAGATGAAGAGGGAGGTGTGCATCACGATAGCGTGCCATACCAGTCAGCCACTCTGAATCCACTCTGCAGGCTCTTACCTCTGGGGGTGAGAAGTGGCAACATGAATACAACAAGCAGAGCAACATGGCCTTCTTTTTTGATAGTCTTCTTTTACGGCTTTATTCTCAGTGGCCTTGAGAGGAAGTCAATAGATTGTTTTGCCCATTGTGAAAATAATGGAAAAACATGCAAATTTGTGCTCTCAACCAATTGTCCCTCCCTTTGTCATTTAGTCAGCCTGATCCTGGCACTGCTATGTAGAATTTTATGCCTATGTGGAGCCTCCATACAATTGGGGATGGGAAAAATAGAATGTTATTACTGGAATATTCTAAGAATTAAATCCCCAGTAAAATGAATTATTGTAAGACTACTGGATATTTATAAAAGTGAAAATTAAGTATCATACTCTTAATAAGGGTCAGAAGAAATTAGGTACCATCAGATACAATGGGTAGAATTTACTTGCCCAGATTCTGGGAGAGCCTCAGAACATTTTTCATCACACAGCAAGCTCCAGGCAGGATTATGTGGAACTCCACAAATGCTGGTTTTCTTTTTTTTTTTTTTTT
>VYZU01061732.1:17873-33569 GCA_013401355.1 Ceyx cyanopectus | reverse complement strand
AATGAGGTTTGTTTTTTTTTTACAATAAATATTTTAAACAGTTTTAAAAATCTTTCCTTTCTCTCCCTCTCTCACATAAATGCTACTTTTGTAAATCTAGCCTGGGATAAAATCCTCTCCTAATTTATAGGATCAAGTCCCCAGAAAATAACATTGCCTGTGAAGTTTTGCCAGCTATCCACCTAAACCTGGTACTGTGAGCATTTCACACAGCTTCTTGTGGATTGCTAAATGTGTTTTAAAGTGTTGTGCCTCTGGTGGTTTTCCATGAGCCTTCCTCAGTCACAGCTCCCACGGGGTTTCATTAAAAATAAATAAATAAATTACAAATAAAAGGCATTTATTGCTGCTTACATAAAGGCAATTTGCCAGCCTCCAAAGGCAGGTATTTCACATAACATCCTGCCTTATTTAACCAGCCTCTTTATCACCTCAATATTGAAAGCACACAGAGGATATATGATGGGAATGATTTTTAACAAGCTTCCCTTACCAGTAAGTGAGTTTGACTCAAACCCACAATATCCTTTTAAAAATTATACAGTTCTTACTGTTAAATTGTGACTAAATAATACCATTTCTGTCCTGTAAGAAATCTTTTCCCTGTATATACCTTGCTTTAAATAACATTGAATTCTTACGGAAAAGAAATGTACTGAGAATTTATAGTCAATTTAAGTCTGATCATTACCTATTAATAATCTCTTTTCTTGACTGTTTCCTATATAATACTCTCCCATTAGTTTATCCAAGGCTTCAAGTAGTCTGCCTGATCCTGGCACTGCTATGTAGAATTTTATGCCTATGTGGAGCCTCCATACAATTGGGGATGGGAAAAATAGAATGTTATTACTGGAATATTCTAAGAATTAAATCCCCAGTAAAATGAATTATTGTAAGACTACTGGATATTTATAAAAGTGAAAATTAAGTATCATACTCTTAATAAGGGTCAGAAGAAATTAGGTACCATCAGATACAATGGGTAGGATTTACTTGCCCAGATTCTGGGAGAGCCTCAGAACATTTTTCATCACACAGCAAGCTCCAGGCAGGATTATGTGGAACTCCACAAATGCTGGTTTTCTTTTTTTTTTTTTTTTTTAATGCTGCTCTTCTGGTGTTTTCAACTTGTTTTGTAAAAAGTACACTCAGGGTTTTAAGAGACTGAAGTCAACTAGAGATATGGTCCAGCTTTGCCTGATGCTTTTGTCTCTGTTTGTCTAGATCTTTGACAAAGGACAGGGTTTTTTAGAGATTTTTGCATTTTTTCCACAGATTTGAAAATTCTCCATTCTAATTTAATTCCTAGACTCAAACTTATTTTTGTTCACGATTAAAAGAGACAGTGTGGACCATGGAATTTTTGTTTTTCAATTTAGATGAAAAATAAATTAAGACCTTAACTTGATAATTACTGGATCATTTCCTATTTAGTATTTTATGAAGATTTGGTAGAATGCTAGAATTTTTGGTAGAATTTTGTAGATATTTAAACAAATATATTGTGTCTGTGATGACTTAAAAAATTTGTAGTATTTTATAGTTCAACAGCCACTGAGTTTGTGGAATGTACTGTCACTAAATTTTACTTGAAATTTTCTGGATGCTATGTATGTTGCATCTTTTTATTGTTTTATGAAAAACAAACATTGCATTGCATATATTAAAAATCACAAGTTCTTTTTAGACTGTGTGGTTTCTTACCCTTCTTAGAACCAGAAAGGATACAACTGCTTATTTTATGAACTTGCTTTAGCAGGTTACAACTTATTTTCTCTCTCATGCACTAACAAGACTCTAATACTGAGCCTTAGTATAGCTTTTTTCATGGCTATCTCCTTCCTGAATATCACTGTTGTAAAATAATTGCTAATTTTACTCCAAAACTAACTTTCCTTTGCTCTGCCTCTTCAAAGGTCAAGAAGCTGTTAGCCAAGTAATCTGGATTACTTTCTTCCTTCTCGTTGTCAGAATTACATGTAAAGATANTTCAACAGCCACTGAGTTTGTGGAATGTACTGTCACTAAATTTTACTTGAAATTTTCTGGATGCTATGTATGTTGCATCTTTTTATTGTTTTATGAAAAACAAACATTGCATTGCATATATTAAAAATCACAAGTTCTTTTTAGACTGTGTGGTTTCTTACCCTTCTTAGAACCAGAAAGGATACAACTGCTTATTTTATGAACTTGCTTTAGCAGGTTACAACTTATTTTCTCTCTCATGCACTAACAAGACTCTAATACTGAGCCTTAGTATAGCTTTTTTCATGGCTATCTCCTTCCTGAATATCACTGTTGTAAAATAATTGCTAATTTTACTCCAAAACTAACTTTCCTTTGCTCTGCCTCTTCAAAGGTCAAGAAGCTGTTAGCCAAGTAATCTGGATTACTTTCTTCCTTCTCGTTGTCAGAATTACATGTAAAGATATTAAAGGAAAAAGAAAAAAAGGAAAAAGAAAAATTCTTGATAGCTATGCAGATATATGGAGGGAGCTTAACAAGAAGTTAAAGGAAGGCGGGTTGCTGAGTGAGCAGATCCCAGGAATTTTAAATACCTTTAAGGCTACTAAAAGAGAAAGTAATAAGTTCTCTGGTGCTTGTGATCATTTGCAGAAAACCAGACATCATTAAAATCATTAAAAGAGAAACTTTTCAATTATCTTTTGTGTAAGTGCAAGCAGACAACAATATCAGTAGTGTATTTTATTGAGTAAAGGGACAGTGGCTTGAATGGGGGGGTGGTATGAGTGGTTATTTGCAGGGCTCAGCCCAGAGTATATAAGCATCTAAGGTGACCTGCTTTCTGTAAATTCAGGAATGGATGTCTAAAAGGAAATTCATATATCTTTCAAAATTACAGGTTAAAATGTAATAGGAAGATAGAATTTGAGGATCTTAGCCTGAGCCAGGTAAAAGGCTGGTTTGGGACAACTATGTATATTTTTCATGTGTCACAGACTAGTTTTATTTTGATCCTTGCCCATCATATTTCATTGATCTAAGGAGCCATAGAGCTAACACCAAGTAGTTCCATTATGAGAAAAAAAGAGTTTTGAAGTTACAGAAGGTATTTACTTTTTGGTTGAAAACTCCACCAAAGTGGGGAAAAAGTATCCACAGCTCTTCTCCTCCTCTGACTCCTGGGCACACAACAGGAGGGAAGTCTGAGGTCTTATGGCAGATGGGCTTTAGGAAGCTGCAGATTAGCACCAATACAATCCTCCTCAAAATTGCTCCATCTTTCCCACAGGTTAGACTCGGGACTTGCACTGGAATAAAGGTAAAATGAGTCTCTGGCTGATGGATCATTGCATATGGAGAATGGTAACCCTTACAGCGTTCAGGATAGGCTGTTGCTATGGTGTTCTCTGGATATAAGGCCAGAGTCACAAGTGTTGAACATGGAAGGGAGTTGTGGCAATTCTTTGCTGTCTGCCCATTAATAAGGCCTAGCCCAGGGATATATATAGATATATATATAGATATAGATATATATATATATATACACACATATATATATATATGGGATTATAGCCATTCGTCTCTTCACACTGGTGCCAGTGTTTCATTAGGCTCCTGTGCAATGAGGAACAGAGTGTAACTCGCCCTTCTACATTTCTGCATACAGGAGTTATCTTTCAGCCTTCAAAGATAAATTTAACCTTGATGAAAATGCAGAATTCAGGTTTTTCTCCCTCTAAGTTGGACTCCTCCACATAACAAGAGAAATTAATTACTTTTATTTTGATCTTATGCTTCCTTGAACATTTTGTGTAATAACTCAAGATAGGTAAGATATTTAAGGGTAATTGAAAACAGAATTTTCCTATAATCTCAACTGTGAAAGCAAATAAACTCTTCTGTAAATCCATTGATAATATGGAGAGAAAGGACAAAGACTTATATAGGAGCATGAAACCAACATTTTTCAAGAAGTTGAGCAGCTTGTCTTTTCAAGGAACTTTTAATTGTGCCTAACTAGAAAAAGTGTCTGTAGCTTGTAACATGCCTATGTTCAGTGCCATGCCCTCATTTGCAACTGGCCATCCAGCTTTCAGACAATTTAACTTAAAACTGAAAAAGCCTTAAGATGGGCCATGAGGAGGTTTGAGAAACTGCCTTAAGATGGGCATCTGCAAAACCTTCCCCTTATATATGGAGATGCTTGTAACTAAGATGTCTTTACTGGAAGTACTATTACAGTTTTAAAAATTATTTCTAAAAGATATTAACTGTTGTGATCACCCTGTTTTCAGTAGTAATTGCATTCCTATGGTGCAGGTTATGAAGGTTTTCTGCAATCTTATTTTTGTATTTAATCCAGGAGAAGCAGTTAGTTGAAATAACTTAGTGAGAGATTTTGGTTTTTTCCTTTTAAAGGCTCTTTTTACAATTCTTAGTATTAAACTGGAGGAGATTGAGAAGATCAAACAGCAAGTAAAGACTTAAAAAGCATAGCAGTTTGGAGCTGGGAAAACAAACAAACAAACAAAACCACAAAGAAAACCCCCACAAAACCCAACAAACCAACCAAAGAAAACCCCCAAAGATTCATGCTGTATATGTATATGTAATGTAATGTACATTGCATAATGTATATTACATAATGTATATTAACCTGACTTTAAAAGGAAAGGTCCATTTAGGCTCATTTTTCAAAAACTACAATAGCTATCTTTTAAGTGAGACCTGGGAAAAGGAGCTGGACATGCAGAGGAGCAGCCCCCGACATGCAGAGCTATTCTTCCCCAAGACTCCCTTGACCGGTGTGGGAAAGCATAATGCAAAGCAGTTTTACATGGTAATGAGAACCATTCTGTAGCCACTTCCTCTTCCAAAGGAAAGTTCATTTGTGTTGTGTAATGTACAGCACTGGCATTTCACTTTTATTTTGTAGATAAGCCATGTGGCAAACACAGTCATGATTTTAAGGCATTGTTCTTAGCTCCTGACTGATATATAGCACTATGACAGGCATAAGTTTTCTCCTTATTCAGCATGAAATTAACTTGACATGTTCAAAGAAGCAAAGCTATCAAGGCAGGATCATAATCACCATTAGCTTCTTCAGGGGAATCTTCACAGTCAAACACTAAAATGTAATCTGTACATGCAATGACTCCCATGAGCACCTCTGGCACTGCAGTGGTCGTTCCACACATGCTCAGGAGCAGACATGCTCTGACTGCCCTTGCAAAGAGGCGAAATAAGGAAGGAATATTCCTCATGCCCGCCCCCTGCCTTCCCACAGTAGCCCCAGAGTTGTCACAAGCCAGCCCAAATGCATTGTTTTAAATGTGCTTGGAATGAGCAAATGCATCTGTAGCCATTTGGATCTGGTATTTTAAATGTTGAAGTGCCTTTTGGGAAGCTTTTAGGCTGAAATGTTGCTGTTAAGACACTGAAATATTAGTAAATCTTGCAAACGACGCAAGTTCTAATGTTGCTCATTTCTGCGTTGCTGCATGCTGTGCTAATGACCCGGTGACTGGATTTTCTGCTTTTGAAAACAGAGCTATATGCTGTAAAACTTTCATCTAACTTGAGCTGCCTCTCTCTAATGAATTTTTTATTTGTTTACTCGTTGTTTCACTAGAATTTGAAAGTAGCAATTAAAAAAAACCAACGAACCAAACCCTCTCCCCCCAACAAGGAACTTGCCTTAATTCAAAGTCTAATATAATGATGGGGAAAACATCCCGCTATGTCCAGTAAAGTGAAAAGAAGTAAAGAAAGATGCATAAATATATTTTACATGGAAAGAAATGCATAATTCATGTGCTGATGGTGTACCTTCACACTGGCCACCACAGTTACATGTGCTTGTGTCTGCTTATTGGAAATCCCTGATGTTTTTTGGACTCTGGATGAGCTTACTCTCTTTTTCCAGTGTGGTTTGCTTAATATAGGGTGCAAGACTTCTTGAGTTTGGGCTGTGCTAGGTGAGGGAGGCCGGGCTGGCACATTTAATACCTCCAGAGTGATTTCATACCCTCTGTGCCCAGCCTGCCATGAGCAGGAAGCCACTGAGGTTAGAAAACGAGACCAGGAATGGAAAAGAAGCAGGAAGAGACAGTGAGAGGTGGAAAGCCCTTGAATGAAATGTAGAATAAGCCAAGACAACTCTACAGGTAGTGCTTAGGGCCACTGGTGTCTTCCCTGGGGTGGGGGGGGGGGGCATGAGAACCACGTTGCACCCTGCCTACAGCTGACAGTGTAGAAGAGGCCTCCTCATCCTTCAGTCAGGGAGAGCAGTGACCCAGCAGGCCGCAAAGCTCTATGGTCTTTTTCTTCCTTTTTTTGAGAATTTTGAGGTGGACAAGGGTTTCCCCAACCTAGATGAAACTTGAGGAAGGGAAGCGTAGACCTGGCAGGAGTCAGCATCTCTCGAGGGAGAAGCCGAGAGGGTGATGTGCGGGGGGCGTTCCCAGAGAAACCATGGGAGGTTTAAAGGTGGTAAAACCATAAGCAGTGCTCACAGTGCGAGCAGAGAGACAGCAGTGCCTTTGCTCTTATTGCAGCGAGGCCAGGGGTGTGTGTGGAGGGACGCACAAGAGAGTTAGAAATATAGATATATTAAAAAACAAACAGACAAAAAACCCAACAAAGCACAGGCAGGACTAGCAATGGGTCCAAGCTGGTCAAAAGTTCCTGCCAGAAAGAATGTGGTGACTCAGACAGAGGTCCTGTGGAAGCTACGGGTGTCCTGATCTCTGACTGTGGAGAATAATGGGGATGACCAGGTGAATGATCTGCTCAGCCTCATGGCTGAGCTAAAGGAAGAGGCTGAAAAGCAGAGAACAATAAGGGAATGTGAAAGGGAGATAGGCTGGTGGAGTCAGGCCCTACCATCCTTGAGGTTAGGGCCAGCAGGTGGAGGCTCCATTAGAGGGAGAGAATCCCCTCCTTCCTTGCTACCAGGTAAAAGGAGGGAACCTAAGAAACAAGGAGGAATGGAAACAGGTCCCTTGAGGCAGGTGAATCCGCTCCTCCCACCCCTTCCCAGTTGCCCTTGCACAATAGGTATGGGGCTCTGGAAATTGAGCGACAAACAAATGATGATGGAGATGAAGGTCCATCGAGGGAGTCACACAAGGTAAGTCAGTCTCTCCTACGCATTAGGACTAGCTATAGCAAGAAGAAAAAGGAGAGTAAGTGCAGTTTGTCAGAGGTGTGGACAGAGGCAGTGTGGACCAGAATCCCAAAGCATCTTCCTGCTATACTCAGTCAGCCTCAAAGTGGCACAGAAACTTTCCCTTCTTCCCCATATTTTATTTTTTAAGCTAGTCTTATTTCCAAACCTTCATATCATAGCTCCAAAAGCAGCTAGGATCATGCTTTGAGAGCTGTTAGGTCTTTATTATGGTAAAATCATAACATCTAAAATTCAATTCAGTCCTTGCTATAAATAAGTATAATGAAGAATTTAATGATATTTCCAGTAAAATTAGTTAGAAGGCAAACTTTAAAAAATGACACAGATCATTAACTGGGAATATTTCTCAGAAGAGATTTGTTATATTAAAAAGCACTGAAATTACTAGTGGTAATCAACTGTATTGTATTTAAAAGGCTGTATAGATTAATTAAGTACTTTAAATATGAAGAAATAAAAAATGGGAGTATAGGGGAATCACAAGCTTGAATCTGGGTCTCCTGCCGTGTTGCTTGCCCTGCACTTCTTAAGCACCTAATTTAGTAAGAATTCATATTAGATCATTCTTTTTTGGCTGCTTTAAGCTGTTTTGAATACCCCAACTCATAAGGAATAAAATTGCTGCCCATGAGCGCAGCATCACTTTTCATTCACTTTCCTCAAGTGCAGATGCTGGTCTCTTCTCCCCACCCCACCCTGGTCCGACTCTAGTTGGTAGGAGCCAAAGAAAGTCAGCAAAATACATTTTACACGGTTTCTGTGATATTTAGCTGTGATTCTTTGCCTGTAGGACCTGACATTGCTAGGTGATCTCCCACATGAACAAATCTGGGATTGACACTGACTTCAGAGAAGAAGCGCATTCAGTTCAGTATATCTAAAATTTGTATTTGCTAATGAGGGCAATTTAGCCTCTCCACAGCTGGCTCCCTTGGGTACAGGTCATTTAAAACACCCACAGTTAAAAGTACCAAAGAAAACAACAAACAAACAAACAAAAAAAAAAAAAAAAAAAAAAACCACAAAAAAAAAATCATCACAAAACAACAAATGACCCTTCAAATAGGTAGGCTACAGTTTATGTTCATGCAGGAGACATGGAGTACCTCCTCTCTTACCTGGGCTGAGCCAGCCTTGCACAATATGAGAAAACACAGATCACAGATGGAAAAGCAGCATGATTATGGCCACAGTAACCTCAATGACAGCTCCAGTAATTTCTTGTTGAAAGACCTAAAATCAAATCTATAAATGAAGAAACTTTATCCCAGTCTTCTTCCCATTTTGTGCATGCACAAATCATAGTCCAGCCTCCTAAACCGAGCGAAGTCTGGCTAACAGAAATAGTAGCTCTTGGGCATTTGCAGGAGAGCCATCTGTATGCTGTTTCTAAGACTGTGTACAGTAAAAAAGAAATTTCCTCCAGAGATCCTCTGATTCAGTAACTAATATTGAAAAGGCAGCCAGAAGTAGAACATTTAACTGGTTTAAACTAAATATGTAAAGTTAAGAGCTGGGAGACTTAGATTTATTTGTTTGTTTATTTTAAGACTGGCTTAACTTTTTTTAAAAATCATTCTTGTTTTTTAAGTTTTTAAGGCTCAGTAGTAGGTACTCATACGTTCTTAACCCTCACTTTCTTATTTCAGTTGTGCAGTCCTTAAAATGATGCTGGGTAATACAGCAGACTGTATCAGAAACAGATCACCAGCTGATTTTCTTCAGCTGCTTTATAGAAAAGTATATTCTTTAAAACTCAAAATCTCTTCAGCCAAGTCCTCAGTGCTCAAGGAGCTGTTGTATACACAAGTTTTGTTATAGTCCATCTCACATTCTGGGCACACTCTAGGTAGGTGATAAAAATACTGACATATATTAATGTAAAATGCAATAACCTAAAATGTTTGTAGCCACAGACTATCACTCAGAATGAGCTGCTTTCACTTATTTAATTTATTTTATGGAGACAGTAAATCAGAGAATTCTTTCACCTGTGGAGTTCAGCTAATGGCTACACTTGTAATTATATTAATTGAAACATCTGGACACTGTCTTATATTAGAGTTTGACTTACGCTGCATGCAAAAATTTGTGCACTTTCTGGTTTTTCCCCTCCAATTATTTTTAAATAGCCATTTTTTTCAAGCACTCTTTTTTTTCCAGGTGTTGTGACTTTTTCCTCCCTTAGTAGTGGTCATGTTCCTATTGGTCAGGTAGCCCAATAAAAACCTTAAAGTAGATACACCTGTTTTTTTAACTCCCAGGTGCTTTTCAGGTTGCAGCTTTTTATGTAGCAAAGCTGCATTAAGGAGAGGATTTCCTGGTGCAGTGGTGTTTCTGCTTCTGTGAGTAGCATGCTGGCTTTAAGGTTCACTCTCAAGAATGAGGAAACAGTGGGAGGTAGAATGTGTTTTTCTTTTAGGGGTGAAAAATATTTTGGCTGGAGAAAATTATTTGGCTTGGAGAAAAATATTTGTGCCCCAAGAAGAAAATTACTTGGGTGCATATCCCTTAATGTGAGCAAGCCTGTATTCTTCAAGTTTATAGAGGCAGGTAAAATAAAATAATCTCAGAGTAGGACCTGAATAAGGACGAGGTGGAGGATCTGGGGGGAAAAGGAGTGAAGTTGAGCCCAGCAAGAAAGGGGAGGGTGGAGTAGTAGGATGGATATGTAAGCTTTTGACTTTTTGTATTTGTTTCTCACTATCCAACTGTAATGTAATTGGCAATAAGTTAAATTAGTTTCCCCACTTGAAGTTGAGTCTGCTTTGCCTGGGATGGTGATTAGTAAGTGATCTCACTTCAACTCAGGAGTTTGTTGGTTTGTCCTCAGAAAGCAAACTCTTACCCATATTTTAAGTCAGATTTGATGGGTATGTGATATCTGTGCTCATGCAGTTTTGTTGTGCAGTGTACCTAATCACAAGCTTCTGTGAGAGGATGTCTGCTTGACTTGGCTTTTATAAGGAGGTTTTGTTCTTTGTTGAGGTTCTTTTCTGGCAGTACAGCAGAGAAGTCATGCTGGGCAAGAAACCAGCACTTAATATTACTCTTAATATCTGCCTCTTGCAATGTATGTGTTGTTGAAACAGTGCTATATCCGCATAGTTTTAATGAGTTAAGTCATACTCTGCCTACTTATGATGCAGGTTTGTTGAGCAGAAGTGAACAAGTATTGCCACAAGCCTTCTATGATTGTGAGCAGTGTCAAATGAAGATACATCACTTCTGTATTACTTGATTAGAAACTTAAAAATGATAGTTTGGCTTAAGACCCCATGTAAAATGGATCACAAACAATTACACAATCTACTTCACAGAAGTTGTTTAGGAGGACAGTATGGTCAAAGGAAAAAGCTGTGAACTAGGAGGGAGAAGGGGGCATTAAGCAAGATTAAGCTGTGTCCCTTCATTAGAAGAAAAATTCCTAATTTGTGTCCTGAATTTACAGCCAGCAATAAAAGTACAAGCTTGCAATGAAAATATCCCCAGAAGAATTACTGCTCATGCTTGGGAGAAACAGAAGTGGAACATACATATGAATGCTCCACCTCCTGCAACCAATGGACAGTCTTGTAAGTTCCCTCCACATTTCTGTTTTGCTTGTTCTGTTTGTATTTGAGTGGCTCATAATCTCTCTTCTAATTCAGCAGTAGCAGCTGGGGGTTTTGCTGTAGTGCTTTCTGTCTTTTAGGTGATACCTAGTCACCAATATTGCTGAAGGTAATGCTAGCAGCAGAAAGAGAAGGAATGGCTGTTATGTAATAAAGCAGCCATTTCCTACCAGAAACATTTGACTACAGGCTGAAAGGACCTGGCCGCAAGTGTGCTCCAGCAAAGGCTCATTATATCCCTTGCTGGTACTCACTAATCCTGGCTTCTCTTTCTCTGTTGATGGAAGGTTATCATTTTTTATAGGCAACAGACACAGGAATTGTGCAGTTGCATTATGTTTCCCATTCACAAGTACATACTTGTAGTGTAAGTGCCTCGTATTCAGATACACCCATCAATGCAGCATGAAAATAGGAATCTAAGTTACTGAGCATCAGCATCAGTGATTATTCAGGACCAGACTGTAGGACCATTGGGCAGTATGTCTTCACAGTTCTTCATACTGTGTTTAGGAGAAAAAAAAAATAGGCAATCTCTGAGTTGCTGTTATTTTCAATTGCTTCAAGTGATGCAAGGAACTAGTACCTCTTAATAAGGTTTTGTGGTTTCATTGCACGTGTATCATTTGAAAGTAAAGAGTATTTGCACAGACACTAAAATATAGTGGAGAAGAACAGTATGGAATTTATGTTGCCCCTGGGATTTGGAGTGTCCATATCTGAGGGTTTATGTCTACATTTTTTTTTTTTTTTAAAAATGTTTGTGGGGTGAATTTTAACTACTTTATCCTGTGTAGGATTTGTAAATGTATAGGAGTTCANTGGGAGGTAGAATGTGTTTTTCTTTTAGGGGTGAAAAATATTTTGGCTGGAGAAAATTATTTGGCTTGGAGAAAAATATTTGTGCCCCAAGAAGAAAATTACTTGGGTGCATATCCCTTAATGTGAGCAAGCCTGTATTCTTCAAGTTTATAGAGGCAGGTAAAATAAAATAATCTCAGAGTAGGACCTGAATAAGGACGAGGTGGAGGATCTGGGGGGAAAAGGAGTGAAGTTGAGCCCAGCAAGAAAGGGGAGGGTGGAGTAGTAGGATGGATATGTAAGCTTTTGACTTTTTGTATTTGTTTCTCACTATCCAACTGTAATGTAATTGGCAATAAGTTAAATTAGTTTCCCCACTTGAAGTTGAGTCTGCTTTGCCTGGGATGGTGATTAGTAAGTGATCTCACTTCAACTCAGGAGTTTGTTGGTTTGTCCTCAGAAAGCAAACTCTTACCCATATTTTAAGTCAGATTTGATGGGTATGTGATATCTGTGCTCATGCAGTTTTGTTGTGCAGTGTACCTAATCACAAGCTTCTGTGAGAGGATGTCTGCTTGACTTGGCTTTTATAAGGAGGTTTTGTTCTTTGTTGAGGTTCTTTTCTGGCAGTACAGCAGAGAAGTCATGCTGGGCAAGAAACCAGCACTTAATATTACTCTTAATATCTGCCTCTTGCAATGTATGTGTTGTTGAAACAGTGCTATATCCGCATAGTTTTAATGAGTTAAGTCATACTCTGCCTACTTATGATGCAGGTTTGTTGAGCAGAAGTGAACAAGTATTGCCACAAGCCTTCTATGATTGTGAGCAGTGTCAAATGAAGATACATCACTTCTGTATTACTTGATTAGAAACTTAAAAATGATAGTTTGGCTTAAGACCCCATGTAAAATGGATCACAAACAATTACACAATCTACTTCACAGAAGTTGTTTAGGAGGACAGTATGGTCAAAGGAAAAAGCTGTGAACTAGGAGGGAGAAGGGGGCATTAAGCAAGATTAAGCTGTGTCCCTTCATTAGAAGAAAAATTCCTAATTTGTGTCCTGAATTTACAGCCAGCAATAAAAGTACAAGCTTGCAATGAAAATATCCCCAGAAGAATTACTGCTCATGCTTGGGAGAAACAGAAGTGGAACATACATATGAATGCTCCACCTCCTGCAACCAATGGACAGTCTTGTAAGTTCCCTCCACATTTCTGTTTTGCTTGTTCTGTTTGTATTTGAGTGGCTCATAATCTCTCTTCTAATTCAGCAGTAGCAGCTGGGGGTTTTGCTGTAGTGCTTTCTGTCTTTTAGGTGATACCTAGTCACCAATATTGCTGAAGGTAATGCTAGCAGCAGAAAGAGAAGGAATGGCTGTTATGTAATAAAGCAGCCATTTCCTACCAGAAACATTTGACTACAGGCTGAAAGGACCTGGCCGCAAGTGTGCTCCAGCAAAGGCTCATTATATCCCTTGCTGGTACTCACTAATCCTGGCTTCTCTTTCTCTGTTGATGGAAGGTTATCATTTTTTATAGGCAACAGACACAGGAATTGTGCAGTTGCATTATGTTTCCCATTCACAAGTACATACTTGTAGTGTAAGTGCCTCGTATTCAGATACACCCATCAATGCAGCATGAAAATAGGAATCTAAGTTACTGAGCATCAGCATCAGTGATGATTCAGGACCAGACTGTAGGACCATTGGGCAGTATGTCTTCACAGTTCTTCATACTGTGTTTAGGAGAAAAAAAAAATAGGCAATCTCTGAGTTGCTGTTATTTTCAATTGCCTCAAGTGATGCAAGGAACTAGTACCTCTTAATAAGGTTTTGTGGTTTCATTGCACGTGTATCATTTGAAAGTAAAGAGTATTTGCACAGACACTAAAATATAGTGGAGAAGAACAGTANTTTTGTTTCCCCTGGGATTTGGAGTTTCCTTATCTGAGGGTTTATTTTTTCCTTTTTTTTTTTTTTTAAAAATGTTTGTGGGGTGAATTTTAAATACTTTATCCTGTGTAGGATTTGTAAATGTATAGGAGTTCAGGTTAGTTGCTGTGATGTAAGCCTGATGTGTTCAGAAAGCATGTGTACCTGCACAGCAGATTTAATTCTGAACTGAACAAGCTGCACTTGTGCTGCTTAATTTTGATGCATCTCCCAAATTAGACTTACTATGGAGATATTGAGAGTTTGTACATTTGAACTGGAACTTTTGAAAACAGGAATTTGGTTCCTGTGATCACAGAGAAGTTAGCTTTTATTTGCTTTCTCTTGCTTAAGATGTTAGTGATAGCTTGAAACATAAATAATTTTGACAAATACAATTACTTCTAGCCTACAATTTGGGCATTAATAGAATGAAAAAAAGGTTTTGTGTTTCTGTAAAGAATCTTAATTAGTGATTGTGACCAGTAACTTAAATTGAATGTTTAGGGTGCTTATCCAACCAGAGTATTCAGAAATACAGTACTTCAACAGCAGTTTGCATTAGTGGTAAACAACCATCATTATGTTCTTGCTTGTTATATTGCAGCTTAAATGTTCTGTGGTGCAGAACTGTTAGTTCTTCTTGGTATATAGCTATTACTTCAAAGTGAACGATTTATAGAGAAGAATGACTTTCTAAAGACTAGTTTGAGAGCCCAAGAGGAGAAGGCCAGGTCCCCCATGCTGGAATGGAAGTTCAGCACTTGGAGTCTGGNGGAGGTTTTGTTCTTTGTTGAGGTTCTTTTCTGGCAGTACAGCAGAGAAGTCATGCTGGGCAAGAAACCAGCACTTAATATTACTCTTAATATCTGCCTCTTGCAATGTATGTGTTGTTGAAACAGTGCTATATCCGCATAGTTTTAATGAGTTAAGTCATACTCTGCCTACTTATGATGCAGGTTTGTTGAGCAGAAGTGAACAAGTATTGCCACAAGCCTTCTATGATTGTGAGCAGTGTCAAATGAAGATACATCACTTCTGTATTACTTGATTAGAAACTTAAAAATGATAGTTTGGCTTAAGACCCCATGTAAAATGGATCACAAACAATTACACAATCTACTTCACAGAAGTTGTTTAGGAGGACAGTATGGTCAAAGGAAAAAGCTGTGAACTAGGAGGGAGAAGGGGGCATTAAGCAAGATTAAGCTGTGTCCCTTCATTAGAAGAAAAATTCCTAATTTGTGTCCTGAATTTACAGCCAGCAATAAAAGTACAAGCTTGCAATGAAAATATCCCCAGAAGAATTACTGCTCATGCTTGGGAGAAACAGAAGTGGAACATACATATGAATGCTCCACCTCCTGCAACCAATGGACAGTCTTGTAAGTTCCCTCCACATTTCTGTTTTGCTTGTTCTGTTTGTATTTGAGTGGCTCATAATCTCTCTTCTAATTCAGCAGTAGCAGCTGGGGGTTTTGCTGTAGTGCTTTCTGTCTTTTAGGTGATACCTAGTCACCAATATTGCTGAAGGTAATGCTAGCAGCAGAAAGAGAAGGAATGGCTGTTATGTAATAAAGCAGCCATTTCCTACCAGAAACATTTGACTACAGGCTGAAAGGACCTGGCCGCAAGTGTGCTCCAGCAAAGGCTCATTATATCCCTTGCTGGTACTCACTAATCCTGGCTTCTCTTTCTCTGTTGATGGAAGGTTATCATTTTTTATAGGCAACAGACACAGGAATTGTGCAGTTGCATTATGTTTCCCATTCACAAGTACATACTTGTAGTGTAAGTGCCTCGTATTCAGATACACCCATCAATGCAGCATGAAAATAGGAATCTAAGTTACTGAGCATCAGCATCAGTGATGATTCAGGACCAGACTGTAGGACCATTGGGCAGTATGTCTTCACAGTTCTTCATACTGTGTTTAGGAGAAAAAAAAAATAGGCAATCTCTGAGTTGCTGTTATTTTCAATTGCCTCAAGTGATGCAAGGAACTAGTACCTCTTAATAAGGTTTTGTGGTTTCATTGCACGTGTATCATTTGAAAGTAAAGAGTATTTGCACAGACACTAAAATATAGTGGAGAAGAACAGTATGGAATTTATGTTGCCCCTGGGATTTGGAGTGTCCATATCTGAGGGTTTATGTCTACCTTTTTTTTTTTTTT
>VYZU01061730.1:104083-117610 GCA_013401355.1 Ceyx cyanopectus | reverse complement strand
AAAAAAATTAAAATTCAAAGAAAGAAAATGAAAATTCTCAGTGCTGGCCCTGAAAGCAGCTGAGTGTGACTGAGAAGAGGCCAGACAAGCTCTACCTGCAGCTCCTTCTGAAGCCTGTCAGCCTTTCAACTGCATGGAAATGTGTATCAGAGGCTGCCAAAGCCTTCCCAGCCTGCCCACAGCTCAGCTGAAGCTTCCATGGGGCCTGTTTGCAGAGTAACTCAGCATGGTACTTGCCCTGACATGACTCAGCTGCACATGCTGCTTGTGCAAGACCTATGGAATACTCATTTTTGCTGTGCACATCCTCCTTTGTGCTTCTCAACCACCTAGATTGAGGTGCATGGTTTGATGGATCAGGTAGCTCAGATACTGCTGAAAATACACTGATTATTCCAGTATTATAGGAAGCAGAGATTTGGTCTCCCTCAGGTATACTCCTATATCAGTAGGAACCATCAAATACACGTAGGGGGGGAAAAAAAAGGAAATTACTGTGTGGATGGAAACAAAAGACCTCAAAATAATCAAATCAGGAGGAGCAGTTGATCAGAATCTTGAAATACCTGACAAATGAAATCACAAACTTATGAATGCAGGTATTTGATTTTCTTGTAAGACAAACAAAACTCCCCAAACAAGCAAAACAAGTAACCAAACCACCACCAAAACAAATAAGAAGGATACTACTTAAAATATTACTTAATACATAACACAGCAGAATTCCAGGTCTGCTGTAAATCCATCAAATTCCTCAAGTAACATAAATGCAACAGATATGGGGAGAAGGAAAGGAAAATAAAGAAAAAACAGGGAAAGGAAAATAAAATAAAAAACAAGTGCCTTAATCCAAAATGTCTTTCACAGCACGAATAAGAACATTAAATTTAAATAGTGGTAGAATTTTGTGCTGCAAAATCAGTCCCATAACACTGATATCTGGATTACAGTAACTTGCATAGACTGCTGCAAGGAAAAGCTGAAAAAAAATATGCTCTGCAAGATTATAACAGCACAAAGGTAAATTAAAGAGTGTCCTTCCTGCCCAGCAGGAGATAATCCTAATAATGGCATCACTGCATGGGATGAATTTTGTACTCTTTGGCCATGAACAAGCCCATGGGAAAAGTCAGATTCCTGATAAAATTCTACATGCTTGCCCATGTCACTATGACTTCAACAAAACACAGCATCTTGCTCAGAACCCACTATTTTACACAGTATAAATAACTATAATTTTTTTATTGGAGTAAGATTTGGAAGATTCAAACCCACTTTTATAGAACCTTTGTTCCTTTGGTATGATTTGTAACAGTGAGATGTTTTTCCTCCCATCCACATGATATTTTAAAGCCAAGTCTACTTCTTTTTATCTTTAAGCAGGTACCACTAATGCTTCATGTAAGAACACCCTGTAAAACCATTTCTATCCACTAACAATAGGAGTTCTTTTTCATCTCTCCTGTTTTTTGCAAAGGGGACTATTTTAAGCTGTTAAAATAAATTTCAAAGAAACACTCCAGCAAAAGAGGCTGTGCTTTTGGTTGAAGATGTTCAAAATTTGTCATTAAGGAAAAAGTAGATTATAAACAGCTTTAATGGCTTGGAATTTAACAGAATTTCCCTTGTAACTGGCTAGGTGGAGTGTGATCTTTCTTACCATTCTACACACACTGACAGGGTAAAAAATACCAAAGGAAAAGACAAAGTGCAGACAGAACTCAGGCTTGCTTGCCAGAGAGGAGTCACCAGTTCAAACCTCTGTCCCAGTAGCTAGGGCTTTAGTTCCATGTGCCATGAGATCCAGTTGAACCACTTGGAACTCCTTCTCATTCCTCCTGCTTCTGCCCATGCAGTGCCACCACCTATTTCACACTAGTTGGATAACTGTGAATCAATTTAATGCACTAATCTGGCTGAAAACCTCCTCAAAAACCCCCTCCCAGAGAGCTTTCTGCCAGGCATAGTTACATCAGACAGCTCTGGTAAATTAGAGCCAGCAGAACAGAATTTAGGTAGAATTCAGTGGCCAAGACCAAGAGAATTATTCAGCCTTCTGGTACATAAACTCCTACCAACCAACCAAACAGTGACACAAATTCTCAACCTGAATAGCAGCAAGCCCATGAAGACTGAAATGAGAAGCTATACCCAAATCCTTCTGGTCCCCAGAAAAATTCCTTTTACCTGTGTTCATTATAAAATGAAATTCAATGTGATGATTTATTTTAAATTCAAGGTCTCAAAACTTGTTACCACAGCATTTCCACACCTTGTACCCAATACAGCAGTTCATGTTCAATTTTAATCATCTTTCTTGGTTCTTCTCAAGGAATAGATGGAAGAGACAGAGTACATATTTATCACATTATCTCCCCATACATATGCTACTCACAATCTCTTACACATCTATAATCTGAGTGTAGTGCCACAGCACCAGTTTTTATTTCCTTTTTTAAAGCAATTCAGTCTTCAGCAGCATCACTGGAAAGACTGATCATGGGATTCTTGCCAATTTTCCTGCCAAAGTCTAACAATGCTCTAAGTAGTCTAAAGAAGGTTCATAAATTAAAATACTAAGTCCTCCAAGTTCTCAGACACTTTGCTTCCACATACACAGACACATAACAAATGAGCACTTGCAGAGGGACTAAAAAGTCTGTTCTTTAAACATTCTGATGATAATTCAAGACATCACCAGTTAGAAGCATTTCATTAAACAGCCCTTTTCCCCCAGGTACACTAGCAAGTGTTCTATATGGCTGGGGCAAAACAACACCAAAATCTTCACAGAGCATTCCCCACAGTGAAGGGGTTTCTATTTCCATATGAAGTTTCCCCAAGTACTTTGTAATAGACTCCAGATGTGGGAGGATTCTTTACAACCAGCTCACTGCTGTGTGATAATTCATTTCCTCCTCCAAAGAGGTGCTGCTGGACAGAACAACAATGGCATTTCCATTTCTGCTCTGAGTTGACCATGCAGATTCATTTTGAAGGGAATATTTAGAACACAAAAGAATGTGTTGAGAGTTTCACACTCAAACACAACTAGAGGGCTGTACTTCCAGCAACACTGGCATTTTAAAGACTATATCCATGGGTATCAGGGAGAAGCTCTTGACCTTGAGGGTGGTGGATCAGTGGCACAGGCTCCCCAGGGAGGTGGCTGAGGCCCCATCCCTGGAGGTGATCCTAGGGTGCAGTTTCTTGGCTGTGGGAGTCAACCCAGATCTGTCAGACCCATCCCTCCATTACTGCAGCATGCACAAAACTGATAAGCACCATCACTGAAAAAATCCATTTTTCTGGCCAGGCTCCTTCTCAGACAGATGTACTTCTTGAAGCAGCTCACTACATGGCTGTAAAAATGCACAAGGGAGGGTGGGACTGCTCAGCCCAATCTTAGGATGCAGCTTAATGAATCTTCAATTTGATTTAATAAGGTCAAGCCCAATGAACAGAGTGTTCCAAATTAAGTTGTCACTGCAAGTAACACTTCTGCCACCCTGAGACTGTCATCCAGCTTCTGTCACCACAAGAAGGAGGTTGTAGGTTGAGTAATTCACACTGATCCAAAGGAAAAAGAACCTGGAAAAAAGAATGAAGCACACCAGGCTCTGATTCAGGGCAACGTGCCAGCTACTGCTGTAGCAACTCCATCCTTTGCAACTCCACTCCTTCCTTACTCCCTCCATACTCACTGTATGACTCTACTTCTTCATTTTCTCAAGGTTTGAGGTGCATCTGACTCACATGAGACACACGACTCTGAATCCTTATTCTGTCTGAACAAGAATGGCAGGAGCAGTGCAGATTAATAACTACTGCCTTCAGTACCAGTGACAAGAGTGCTCAGTCAGGTAAAACAGAGTCAGAATGACAATCTTCCAGAACACACTTCTGGCACTCAGGAAAGAAGAGTTGCACTTATTTATTTTTAGATAAACTAACTTGCTTGTGACTAAGTTAAAATATCCCCTGTGCAGGTCAGCCCAGATTACTACAGTGACTCTGCAGAACTCACCTGTCATTCCCTACCCCTCCAGGTTTTCACTTTCCTAATCAAATTATTTTTGCCTCTATCATTTTGTTTTCAAGCAGAAAACTGATCAAAATGATGAAAAGCCATGGGCAAACTCTCAACAGATATTCTAAAAATGCTAGCAATGATTATCTTTCCCAATTTCTAAGATGCTGAGGCTAGTTTTAAAATCACTTTATCTGGATGTTGCATGATGCCAGGCTTTTCACCAAAGTGTTGACAGGTGTTAAATCAGATAGTACACAGAAACCTAAACTCATCCCAGCCCACCTACAGACTGCAGTTGGAGTGACTCTGAAGAGTCTCAAGACAGTGTGAATTAGGGCACAGCTCCACAGGATGATTTCTCAGGAGGCACTGCCAGTCCCAGAAGATGTGTCTCAAACCAGCTTCACTGACAGATGAGATGTAGTGGAGAACTCCATCCTCACAGATATAGGAGTATCAGAAACCAATTTTAGCATCCAAAACTAGAGGCACACACAGAACTGCAGCTCTAGAACAAGAATGCTGTATTCCACAGAACAAACAGGGCTCCAATTTGCAGGAGAACTTAACACTAAGAACAACAGGCAAAGAGATTAAAATGAAATAAAATTAACTGGCAGCCTTTTTACTCTAGAATCATAGAATGTTTAGGGCTGGAAGGGAGCTCCAAAGGGCATCTAGTGCAGCCCCCCTGCAGGGAGCAGGGACACCCTCAACTAGCCCAGGCTGCTCAGAGCCTTGGCCAACCTCCCCTGCAATAGCTCCAGGGATGGGGCCTCAACCACCTNCCCCAGAGCCTTCTCTTCTCCAGGCTGAACACCCCCAGCTCCTTCAGCCTGTCCCCACAGCAGAGCTGTTCCAGCCTCTGAGCATCTCTGTGGCCTCCTCTGGCCCTGCTCCAGCAGCTCCATGTCTCTCCTGTGCTGAGAGCTCCAGAGCTGGCTGCAATACTCCAGGGGAGGTCTGATCTGACTGAAGTGTTTTAACCTTTAAAGGGAACAGGACTGAAACTCAAGTGTAACTCTGGAAAACAGTAAGTGCCATCCCAGCTGTCCCAGCTGAGGTTTAGAGACATTGCCTTTAACTTTGTTTTCACTGCTAGTTCAAAGAGATTTTTAACAACTTACTTGTTTTTTCTACTGACCTACTTCCAGTTGTACCAACATGTGTATATTCTACAAAGATATAGTTTTTATACTTGCTGAACCCTCACATTTCCTAAAGCAAAATGTTCATGATTTTACATCAGTCTAGACTTCCAGTTCCAACTGGAACAGAGCTGAAATCTTATTTCCAGATTTCCCCATTTCCCTTAAGCTGCTGAGCTATTCCCACTTTCATCCTGTCAATAATTTTTTTAAG
The DNA here is from genome assembly GCA_013401355.1 of Ceyx cyanopectus. Lineage (NCBI taxonomy): Eukaryota > Metazoa > Chordata > Aves > Coraciiformes > Alcedinidae > Ceyx > Ceyx cyanopectus. The sequence goes on along the minus strand of VYZU01061730.1, from coordinate 112,215 downwards.
GAAAGAAGTCACTACCAGCTCACAAATGCAACTCCTAGACTTTCATTTACTGACTTCACACAAGCAAAAATAGTATTTCTTTTCTTGCTCCTGGAATTTTACTGGCAATAGCAGAGGTGGGAGCTTTAGAGAAGAGATGGATTAGAAGTTTTGAAGAAATAGAGACACGTGCCAACTACATTCACAATGGATGGGTGAATAAGGTATGTTTAAATACACATTTATTTGCAGCAAAATCTTTCAAGTTGCCTTGGATTTCTTTGTATTTTAACTCTACAGTAATTCAGTGTTGAGAAAGAACCACCTGTCAAAAAACAAACCTCTTCCACCTACCCCCAGAATGCTGAATTCTGTTTCTACCATTAAAAGTATTCAGTTTATTTCATATTTACTACTGAAAGACCTTAAGAATTAAACTTCCCTTAGTTTATTCTACAGTATATTGAACCACTGCATTAAGGGACCTCATTTCTGAATTATTCCTCTTGTTCAAAAACAAAGTTTTTGAAGAAATATTATATCCTTTCTGACTGACATCAGGGGCTAGAGCCCACAGAAAGGCACTGCAGTCAGTGTGATCTGAGTGATCAAGTTTTACTCTTTTATATCACAAGAAAAGAACAATTTTTATATCCCTCAAAATTTAATTTAAAATAATTTCCTACTAAATTATTCATATGGCTTGATTAAATTTCAATAATGAGCTTATTATGGAGAACCATTTCTGCATTGTGGATAATTAATTACATGCATATATTTTCAAACAGCAACAGAAAAACACAATTAAAACACAAAATTACATTAAAATAGTAATATTTACCCTACAGTGACTAGTCTATCTGAAGGTAGAGTAAAAATTTTAAGGAAAAAATATTAATCAGTATTTTCCTTTCATTAAGTTGATGACACAAAATCAGGGTTGTTTTGTTGGTTGCTTGTTTTTTCCAAAGAACCGCTTATTTAAAGAAACTTATTTTCACTATGGCATCAGCATCAAGCTCAAACTGCTCATTTTTGTTTATATTAAACTGAAGTTAAGCTCTGCTTGAACACATTTTGCTTCAGCATTTGTACCATCAGCATGATTCTCATCAGCCAAAATACATAGAAAAAACCCCGAAACAACCAAGTTATGTCAGAAAAATGCTATAGAGGGACAGCACACACCCCTACATCAGAAAGAATTAGTTGAATTTATTCCAGCTAGCACATGGGATGCTGTCTTCTGACACCTTTGACAGTGCAGGTCTGTTGTCCTCTGCATAATCAGTTCTGCTCAGCACCAATTAGATAAATCCTGCATCTGTGAAACCTTTGCCCAACTGCCAGCAAGTTTGGAACTAATGGAACTTCAGGGAAGATAAGTAACAAAGAAATGAGACTGGCTGATCAGATAAAAAGCTTATTTCATTAGAGAGGCCAGCTAAAATCATTTGTGCAGACAATGCACTATCACATATACAAATAAACTGAAAACACACACCTTATGTTTTTTTCTGGTTTTGAGAGGGTAATTCTCAGGCACTTAAAACTACAGTAATAAGATTTTCTTAACCACTACAACTTTGAATGTGGTCTTTCAGTGGATCAGCTAGTTACAAAACATTTTTAATTAAAAAAAAATAAAATAAAATTGGGTTAGAGACCAGTTGAGCAAACTGGATATGCACAAGTCCATGGGACCTGCTGGGATGGATACACCCATGAGTGCTGAGGGAGATGCAGAGGTTATTGCCAGGCCATTCTCCATGATTTTTGAGAGGTCCTGGAGAACAGAAGTGCCTGAGGACTGGAGGAAGGCCAATGTTGTCCCAATATTCAAAAAGGAGGAGCCAGGGAGGACAGGCCAGTCAGCCTCACCTGCATCCCTGGAAAGGTGATGAACAGCTTGTACCAAAAGCACAATATAAGGGCTAATAATAGCACAATATAAGGACTAATAATAGCACAATATAAGGGCTAATAATAGCACAATAAAATGGCTAATGCCTACCTAACAGCATTTCAGCCAAAGGTGACAGACCTGATCTGTGGAAGACAGCAGAGCACCATTAAGATTAGGAAATGTAACTGAACAACTAAGACAACATGGTGACTCTGGAGAATAACAAACAGGCTGGCCACTCTTCAGAGTAAATTTGAATTGTTTTTTTCCCCCCCACCTTGGTGCAAACCTGATCCTCACACTGAAGCTGTGACATCTCCATCAGCTAAGTCTGTATCACCTGTCCCACTAAATAAAACATGTTTAGGCCATCCCATGCTACCTGCTACAAGGAGGTTTTCAACCTTCATTTCTAAGCAGGCCCATGTGCCAAGTGGATCTTTAACAGTACTTCATCATCTTTAAGCCATCTTTGCAACAGCCACATTGTGCTGTCAGGGGGGACAGTGTTCATTAGTTTCCTGCAGCTGCAGAGCCAGCCACACAGTGCTCTGAGTGACACCAACAATAAGCATGTGGTTTGGATTGCTAGGTAACAATGGTGATTAGGAAGACACTGCTATCTGGAAAAAAAAAATCATCTGTGAAGAATGTTGAACACAGATAGGGGACTAGACAAAAGTTTGGTTTCTTTCACTACCAAAATGGCAATATATATACACTGGGAATTAATGAGATGCTAATTAGTTTGTTGGTTTTGGTAGCAAAAGATGCACACGGGCATTAAGCAGCTGAAATAATGAATTGATTCAAGGAGACAAGGAAGAAAAAGTAACCTCAGATGACATTTCATTTCCCTTCCTATCAATCATCTCCATATTACTGTCTGCAAACCCTGGGATAATTTTCCTTTCACTTCCCAGTGCTGTTGTGGGATTAACACTTTGTTTAGGAGTCTTGGAGCACAGCTCAGGCTCCTGCTGCTTTGCAAACCTCTGCACACAAACTCCTCATGAGAATGCAGTTCTGGGGCAAGCATTTAGTACCCAAACTTGATCTAAAAAATTGGAGTACACAAAAAGCATCCCACGTTATACCAGAAAAAAACATACTAACAGGCACACCCACCTAAAGCAAGTGATTTATACCATTAAAAAACACTATTTAGAGTAGAAACTCAGTGCAGCAACCTTCCAGTATCATCCTAAGAAATCACAGAATGTTAGGGGTTGGAAGGGAGCTAGAAGATCATCTAGTCCAACCCCCCTGCCAGAGCAGGGGCACCTAGACCAAGGAAAAAGAAAAAAAAAAATTTTTTCACTGGAAAAAGTTTTTCCTTTTTTCCCCTAAACCTCTTGTGCTCCAATTTGCTCCCATTGCCTCTTGTCCTGTCATTGGATGGCACTGAGTCTGGCTCCATCCTCCCTACACTCACCCTTCACAAGCTTAAATATATTAATAAATATAATTTAATATAATTAATACTTTTTTTTGTATTTATAGTAGAATAACTGAAGACATAGGGACTTCTGAACTAGTCTCTCCATTTTGGTGGCCAGTTATCAGAAGTTATCACTCCTAATTCAGCAACCTCTGTTTCCCCTTCTTTTCTTTCACAATATATTTATCTTCCTGTTGCTGGGAAACCATTAGAATAATATTGTTCATGTGAAATTGCATTAAGTACTGATGCACTTGTAACAAAAGAAAATGGTCAAATATAAAACCAAAAGGTCTCATTATCAATCAATCTGAAATATACTAATAGCTGGGAGAACTGGGTGAGCCTATGTGGCCTGTTTCTCCAAGGATTGATAAAATTGGGACATTTTAAAGCAAACAGATAATATTCAGTTGGAAAAAAAAAATCAGAGTGAGATTTTTTTCTTCTTCTCTGACTGGTGGCCTGTCCTAGTTAATGAAAAACTTGATTGTTCTAAGAGTCAAACTAATTAAAAAGATGAAACTATGAGCAAAATCAAATTAGAAATTTGGCTTTAGGCTTATGGGGCCAGCAAGAGCTCAAGAACATTGCAAATTGTTATCTGCAGTTAAATACACTTGATGGAAGTTTAAAAACTGTTAGAATAATTAAGTGTGGCTCAGTTCTGTAACCTGGCTACACGACCTCCACAAAACTACTTGTAATTCTTAAATACAAGCATGCAAGTACCTGCAAGTCAGACATCTAAGCCAGGAAAATACTCATGTCAGCTCAGTCTTGCCAGCAAATAATAATTAATACAATCCAGCACAGTTAAGATGTATATTTTTCCTGTCAAAAATACCAAACTCTAGTGTATGCCACAACATTTTCTTTTTTCTGTGAGAAGATTTTCTAATAACACTCTAATCTGAATGTGAGTTTTCTTCAGAATAAAAACATAAGCACAGTCACATCAGCTCAAAGGTCCATCTAACAATCCCAGACAGTGGGAAGCTGTCCTTTGGAAGGGTTCAATATATTTATTTTTTTTTACATGGGGTACATTTTTCATCTTTAATATGCTTTTTATGGATACTATGAATTAGTTCTGCTTACAATGACATTTATAGATAAAACACTGCACTAGAAATGCTTTATTTTTTCCTACAGAAAAAAAAACAAAACCAAACACAAAACCAAAAATCAAACAAACAAAAAATAAAACCAAACCCAAACCACCACCACAACAAAGTACAGCACAGTGCTTGTAGAGAGGGTACAGAGCAGAGGATGGGATAAGCAGCAAAGCCATTTTTTCAGTGGCAGTTCTGGCTGTGCCTTCTCCCAGAAAGTCTCTACACATTTTGCACTCATGGGGCTATTTTAAGAATATCTGCCAATTAAGCCCACTACTATGAATCTTCTCAAACTCTGTAATCATTACCAATGTGACATCAAAATAGTTTTCTTGTGACCAAATAAAGTTGTATTTCAGATTGAGGAGTTTCCTGACAGCCCCATACAAGGCTGGAGTTTGACAAGGCAGTAAAATATAGTCAAATTTGAATTGGGGGGGGAGAAAAAATCAATAGTTGCAGAGAAGCTTTGCAGCAAAGCAGATACTGAGTTTCTAAAACTTACACAATTCTAAAAAATGAATTTTTTTAGCCTAAGTACAATCATCCCCAGCTCTCTACTAGATGCTACCTGCCTAGTTTAGTTACAGCTTAATTGGATCTATTAAATGGACACGTCCTCAACCATAGCACAGTTAAAATCACTTTTTCAATTGCTGAAATTCCACATCACATGCTGTCACAAACTATCCCACTCTAAGAAGACACCAACCCATCAGTGCAATCTAACAAACCAGAAACCACCTTTTACTCCATTAAGCACCTGGACTGGTGTTTTATTCACCACCCATATGCAATCCAAAGGTTCTTCCTTTGTATGTCACTCAGACACGTGTTGATTTCCAAATTCTCAGCATTTCCATTTTCAGCAGGGTGCTGATGTTATCATCCAGATAAATCAAAACACTGTCAAAAGATCTGGCCTACATTTTCTTACCCACAAGCCCAATCTGAAGGAGGGAAAGGGTAGAAAAACATTCTTTTTAAAAGTCCTTGGCAGAAAAGCTGCTGCTCAGGCCCTCTGGGACAGGTGCCCAGAACGTCTCAAGTTGCAATAATAAGAAAAGCCTTCATTATGAGAAGGGGTCTGGCCACAAAAATACAGATGCTGTATCAGAAATAACTGCTCACAAATTTGTGTCCTTAAGTTGACCGTGACTTCAATGAGCTAAAAGTGCAAACATTTGCAGGGAGAGACTCAAAGCCTAGTGGTCAAAACACCGAGTTACACATGCACCCTCTGTCAGAGACACACAGAGCATCTTTAGATCATGCATGGCCAAAAACTCCATGGTTTCAAGGACTGATTTGTGCCTGAGTTTAGCTAAAGATTCTTTTTCTCACTGTCACAAAGTTGTAAAAAGTTGTATTTTAACTGAATAAAACTTCTTCAAGCACTTTCATCCTAAGCCCTGCATCATCTTCATATTCCACAGGCTAAAATGAATTTGTTTTTATAAAGCAAGCTGATAGCAAGAAGCATGGATTTAAAAAATAAAGATTGTATGTCTACACAAAACCAACCAAACAAAAAACAAGCAGCCAAGCAAACTTGTTGGTTTAGTTCTAAAAAGCATACAGGACTTGCCATTTTCTTGATGCTTCAGTAAAGCCAGTATCTGACAAAAAAAACTTCCATAAGTAGTACCAATAAGGTAAGAAAAACCTTTATCTGTTGTTTCAGTGATGGCAGGTCCACTAGCAAAGTATTTGTTCCCATTTAAAGTTAATCTACAGTCTTTTGTTCATTAAAAAACAACAGAAAAAGATTCTTCCCTTAGCCTGAAAATAAGTCCAACACACACATGAGAATTCATCAGAAGTAAATGCATTACTTAGAAATTCTATTATTCCTATTATCTGGAAATGCAGGTCAGCTCTGCAAGTTCTCCAACTGGGATCAAACACCCATTTCAACAAGCACCTCAAACCTGCACTGCTCCCTGTTCCACACAGACTGATTCAAAGCCTTTCTGTTCCAACAATCAACACTCCAGGACCATCTTCTTTAACTAGCAACATTCCACTGGACTTTTGAAAACACAAGGCTGAACTTGTCCAATTATAGTTTGAAAACAACTGAAAGGACAAGTCTGCTTTTCAGATAAACAACAGCCATGTGCCTTGCTGCCTTGAAAGCAAAATACAGAGCCTATATTCACATTTATAGGCAAGATATTTTTTGATAGACTGACTCGCAAAGGCTGTGATTTCTATTTTTCCATGATTCTCTATTGTCAGCACAGAGTTGAGAAATAAAACTACTGTATCACAGCAGTATTTAATGTTTCCAGTGACAAGGGATTAAAAACAAACAAAAAAGAGATAAGTCTCCCAAGATCCTGCCAAGCAGGCAGAGAAGATGCTTCTGTAAACAGTCCCATTTGCTTATGAAAATTTAGCAACTTTGCAGTGAGCAGGAAATAAATTATATGTATTACATCAAATCACAAAATCTGAGGCAAGTCTCCCATATGAAACAATTTAAAAATTCCAGAAACTCATCTCTGCTGCTTGTGAACAGAGCTATCTTCTCAGTTGAGAAGACCCTTAACTAAATTTGCTTTTTCCCCCCACTCACCTAGGCTTGTCTGAAGTGCTGGAAGCCACAAAAACCCTCTAGTCCACCAACAATTTTTTTTTTCAGTAACATATCCTGCAATTATTACTCATGACCCAACTTCAGACCCCTTCACAAAACTGTATTTCATGTAAAGAATCAGCAGTTTAATGGAGCAATTCTGGCTATCAGCAATCATGCAAGAGTACAGCCATGAATCACAAAAATGACTCCTCCTCTTTTAAGGAAAATCAAGGAAACGGTAATCCCATAAAGATCTGAAGACATAAGAAGAGTTTTCAATAATAACAAAGAAACTCTGGCAGTTTTGAGTGATGAAACATTTGCCTTGAGGAGCCAAAGTTGAAGGGAAGGATTTAGAAGTCAGGATTTCTCACCTTTAACCGTTTCACCACCTCATCGTTGGTGATTTTGTCCGTAATCTCCTTCACTCCGGGAGGATAGTAGATGATTTTTCCATCGGCTGCAGGTTTCGGTTGGGTAGCAGGGAAGTCCATCCTGGTGCTGCTGCTTAGAAACTTTGCTTCTCCACAGTCCTCTACCGGCCTCTATCGGTCAGAAAACAAAAGTTCAGCGGAATGGCAACGACTTTCTAACCCTCTTTTTCCATTTCTCACCCTCAATTCGCAGAAGGCCCCGCTTATCACCCCGCCGGCTGCATCCCCCGCCGCTGTCCCCACCTCATCCCCAGGCCGCGGGTGGGCCCGGAGCGAGGCCCGAGCCGCTCCCGCCGCCGCTCCCCGCAACTCCGGCCCCTCCATCCCCCTCCGCCGCCTCCTTTCATTGCGGGGCTGCTCCAGCCCAACACTGTTAGTTCGGAGCCAACGATTTTACAATGAAATTTCCAGCTCCCATCGAAGGATGCCCCGAGGCCGAAGGCTCGTTAAGGCCTCAGGGGTGTAATTCCCGGCCCGGGTGGGGGGGACTTGAGAGCCGGTCCCTCGGCCCCCGAGCCGGGAGACGAGGCCTAAACAGTTAGGCCTCAAAACTATCAGGAGGCAGAGAAACCAACAGGAGAGGGGGAGGGAAGGAGGGAGGCGGCGGCAGCACAAACAAAACACCCCCGCCGGCCCCCCCAGCCCCGCACCGAGCCCCGAACCCTCC
>VYZU01061730.1:85979-104016 GCA_013401355.1 Ceyx cyanopectus | reverse complement strand
GGGGGGGAAGCGGGACCCGGAGCCGCCTTTACCTCATGCAGCTCCGGAAGGTGCAGCATTGAGTAGTCTCCGTGACGGGTGGTCCTCGTCGCTCCGCCGCCACCCCCACCGGCCGCTGCCCTGGCTGCTCCCGCCGCCTCCCTGCTCCGCGGTGCGGCGGCGGCTCCTGCTTGGGGAGGGCTGGGGGGAGGGGGAGGCTGCTCGGTGGCGGCAGCGGCGGCTGGGGCGAAGGGGGAGGCTCCGCCGGAGCGTGCGCCGCGGGGACACAGTGCCGCTCTCCGTCCAAGCGGGGAAGAACAGCCCGGGAGGAGGCTCCGCACCGCCCCGCTCCCGCTGCCCGCCCGCCCTCGGGGCCTGGGGCCGGGCCCGCAGCGCCGCCCAGCCGGGATCCCGCAGCCCCGGGGCAGGGGAGAGGCCGGTTAGTAAGTGTAGCAGCTCGGCCTGGGCGGAGGCGGGTAGTACCGGGCATGGCCGCCGCAGCGCTGCCTCCCGCTTGGCGCCAAAACCCCCCCCGGAGCGGCCGGGCTGGGCCGCGGCCTGAGCACCGCTCTCGCTTGAGTCCCGGCCCCGCGGGGCTCCCCTCCTGGGCGGCGAGTGGCGAGGGCGAGGCCCGGGCTGCGTAGGCCGGGATTGGCGGGGTGGGAGAAGCGTGTTGGTGTTTCCGAGCAGATGGAGACGGTCTCGTCTGGCCGCTCCCTCGGGTGGCTGGTGCCAGGGGGGAGGCCTGGTCGGAGTGGAAAAGAAGCAGGCAGGGGGTGGCAGGGGCTGAGGGAATGTGAGGGGTGGCACGGAGAGGGCTCTGGCCGGTGGGAGCAATGGGTCTTCTTCAGGCAGACGGAGGGAAGAGCAGCGCTGATGCATCGACGGCCAAATGTCTTCCTTCTTGTTGGCAGATGAGTCTCTCAAGCGTTAATTTAGTGATAAATCTTCAGGAGAAACTTGCATGTGCAGACCAAAGGAGCCATCCCAGCCGACTCGGGAAATTCTCCCATGCAAAATATCTTTGTAATTTAATATTCTTTTGTATTTCCAAGAGATGGGGTATGTCTGGAAAGTCAGTAGCAAAGTGGGATCTATCTGTCTGCTTTGAATCTGCATGATGTGCCCTGCATGTCTGAGGCTTGGGTGGATGTAGAGTGTTTTCCAGATGCTTGTCCATCCTGGAGAAAGTGCATGACAACTGAAAGATTACTTTTAACTGACCTAGACCAATTTAGTGTCTTCATCTTACTCCAACCAGATTCAAATATCATTCTTCTCAGTTTGAAAATCTCTAAAATCTTAACATTTTCTTACAGGGCAACATTGAAGGTGGAAGGTTGGGACTGGTCTGCATGGAGGGACAGGTTTCTCTGCAGGAGCTGCATGCATGGGATGGGGGTCTTGCTGGGCACAGCAGAAGGGCTGACATGGCCTGCCAGTCCTGCAGGAAGGTGAGGGGTTGGAAAAGAAGTAAATTAAGATTATGGTGAAGTGTGGAAGGAAAATATGCAAAGACTAAGGAGATTTCTTGTACTTTTGGCGTAATAACATGTTGGTAGGAAATTGCTCTCCTCTATCTGTCTTTATCTCTCTGCAGCGTTGTCCTAGGGGAGTTAAAGCCTTGAATGTCCATAGCATCTGTGAAAACAGCCCAGAAGGGTTGCAGTGAAAATGACTTGAGAGTTGCAAGGAATCCCTAGGAGATCTCAGACGCCGAATTGGAAATGTAGGTGCCACCAGGTGAAGCATTTAAACCTGGCTTTTAGTCCAGGCTTAGATAAAATGATTGTCTCCAAGCTTAAGGATCATTGGATTGGGGCATTCACAATGGACAGGTATTCAATTTTAAGAAGGCTGTGCTGATTTAATAAATAAAGCCAACATCAAGTGTTGAATCTTTTTCCTAATTCAGACTTTGAGTGGCCATTGAGACTGCCTTAGAGCTGAAGTACTCAGATGAGCTATCAACTATTATTTGTTATTAAAATAATAATGTACTGTCAGAACTATTATCAACCTAATGAATTTGGGGGGGGGGGCTTATCCTTATATTTGTTACATTAGGTACTTATCTTCCCAAATCAAATATAATGCTAATATTAACAATTTGGCATGGATTTCTTATTTTTAATACACTCAATAACAGAAGTCCTAGAAGATTATTCTGTACTTTAAAAAAAAAGTATAGATCAAAAACCTCTAATAGCTGTCTTCCATTTAAACAGAAAAAGAGAGAACATAAGTTAGTAAAAATTATGTAAGAAACAAATTTTAAGTGTCTTTGCTGAGATTTTTATGATCCAAGCATAAAGCTAGAAGGATATTAGACAGGTTTCTCTTTGTTCTCCTTAAAAACTGAAGTTTTATGGGTGTTACAGTCCAGAAATTTCAGCAAAGTCTCAGAACTTCCTGGTTTTTTTTTAATACTTTCAAGTATTGTTTTATTGTTATAAAAAAAATAAAATATAAAAAGCAGTATTTTATCTATATCATTAATGTGACCTACAGTGTTATAACATTTTTTCTGTTAATCTTGTGGCTTCAAGCTATTCAAAAACTGATACCATCTTTTCCTAGATAGTTTAATACAGAACAGAATGGTTTGAGGCTCCACAACTTGCTTTTAGTTCAAGTACAAATACCATACTGTGCCTCTGGTGTGCACTTCTAGCCACTTTTATTTTCCACTGAAAAAATAAGATAAGCTCTTGCATTATAGGATATGTATAGATTGAAACTAACATGTAGTTGGGCAAAGTTTGCTCATTTAATTAAAATTTCGTTTTAGAGAAGCATCAGGATTCAACTTCATCTGAAGTTCTAAAGGGCTAAAGCCAGGCTGTGTTTGTGCTGCAGCACCCAATGAAAGGAGGTATGAATGAACACTTAAACTGCCAATTGGCTTGACTATACACATGGCATTTTCACAATGTGCAAACATAAAAGCTTCAGATCGTCTGGCCTGTGGTGCTTTTAATCTCAATAGTCTTGAAATCTGCTTGCAGATAGAGTGACAACTCCTAGTGTCTGGTTTGTTGCCTTTGCTTATTTGACCTTCACCCTTCTAATTTCAGCTAGCAGCTGAGAGCTGAGTTGGACTCTTGCTTCTTGTACAGCTGTACACATGATCCCTTGGGTTTTAATGGATAGCTCTGGCTAAGAATAAGATCTAGTCCTTTAGTCTTTACCCAGATTTTATCAAGTCCCTACCTGGACAAATTTCTGTTGGAATTTATTTACATTTACTTCCATTTTTTTTATTAGAATGTATTTACTCCAGTCTGTTGTTTGTTTATTAATATATTTTAGACTACCATTGCAAGTGTCATTTTTAAACAGACTGAAATAAAGAGTGCTGAACACTTGTGTCTTTATCATGTCAGAGGAGCTTAGAGGAAAACACAAGGAAAATAAGAATGTGGTGTTTTTCAGTAGAGGAAATAACACAGAGCAAGTTTTTTCAGACCAAAACAGCTTTCAGGTGAAGCAGAAGAGAGGATGGAGTGATGACTGTAAGTAGAGAAAATCCTTTAATTCATGTTGATTGAATTAAGCTATGCACACATGTTTCCAGGAACTGCTTAATGCTTGTCCTCAGGTCTTTGTTAGTACAGTAAGCATGGAGAGTAATAATGATCAGGAGCTAAATGGTCCTATCAAGACACAACAGCAATGTTGTGAGCTGCAGAGTAAGTCCTATCTGTCAGTCAGCTGGGCAGACAAGTAAGAAATCCTATCTGGTGGGTTAGGAAAGCACTTGTCTTCCTAATAATAGCTGTGCTCTTGAAAGCTCCTGCTTTGCAGGACCAGGTGGTAGAGCATAGTCCTTGACTATCTTATTTTTTAAGTCACAGTCAAATAGGTCAAGAGGGAAAAAAAAGACCAACCAAACAAAAAGCCACAAAAAAAAAGCTTAATTACTTGCTTTCAACTCTAATATTTAGCTAGTTGTTTGCATCTAGCAAGTTGCTTCCTAATCATAAATGCACTTTTTTTCCCCCACTCCTTATGAAAGCCTATTTATTTTTTTAATTCTAAACATTTTTTCCCCTGAAATACACCAATTTCTGTGAGCTCATTGAAATCAAACCCTGGAAAATAATTGTTTGCCCTCAGTTTTTCACAGAAGCTTGCTCTCAGCTTTTTAACTTTGCTATTAGTCCTTGTTTCCAGTGGTCTTCCCTCTGTTCATCTGCTGATTCACTTGCCATAAGCTGTTGAAATTTCCTTTGCTCTGGTTTTGGTGAGAGGGGTTTTCTCCTGTGGGGTGTGTAAATGCTCTTATTCTGAGTCATATTTGGAAGTAGGGCATTTCCACTTTCCACCAGGCTGTTGTACCAAGGCACATTCAGAAATGACAGGGATTGTCACTGTCAATAAATGTAAGCCATTGTGAAAAAAAACCAAACAAACATATAATTGCAAATACACTTGTAATTTATAAAGTACTGTGTTGACAAAACAATTGCACTTGTTTGCTTTACTTGCAAGTGAAGTAAAATCAATTTATGTATATAATGATATATAAAAATATCAATATTTATACTATAAATCAATTTTATTGGCACCTGCTTATTGGTACTTTCACAGGAGAGTTTTTAGAAGCCTCCAGAGCATTCAGAAACTGAAGTTACAGCAGCCTACTGCATGCCATCCATCCCCCTCCTTTCTAACTGCTCTGTTATGATGACTTCTCACCATTCACACTCCATAATTACATTCTCAAGGTTATTTCCATCTCTGCTCCTGATGTGTCCAAAGCACATACATTTACACCTATTCATTTCTGACAACCAACTCTACTTTTCTCCAGTAATATATTTAATATGAGCATTTATCATCTTTTCTGCCCAGATATGCAAGGCTCTTCTCTTGCACCACATCTCAAAAGCTTCAAATTTCTTCCTGTTGCTATCAATAATTTATCACAATTCACAGTGATAAGTGACACAGAAAGAAAATAAGTGTTTTGCCAGTCAAATGTTTCTACATTTTTTTGAGTTGAAATATTTTTTTCAGGCTTTTTTAAGGGAAACAATGAATGAACTGTTCATTTTTTTTCCCCAGTTTGTATTGGACAGATTGTGATTGGATACATTCTGAATTTATGAACAGCCTCTGTAGCTAGACCATTAAGCATGAAGTTAAATGATATTCTATTTTTATTAGTTAAGTAAAATTATTTTATTTATGCCACATTCAAGAACAGCCTGTATTTTTTTTCATTAGCAATTTATTGGTTTGTCTAATACTTGCTGCAGAGCAGAAGTGTGGTGAAGAGCATTCAAGAGGATTCATGACCTCATGTTGTCAGCTGGAGGTCATTTGAAGGGAGTCCATTTCAAATTCAACTTTTCCATTCTGTCAGGTCCTTCCCAGATGGTTTATTTTCCCCAGCCGTGCTGCAAGGATAATTACCTGTAGTTGTGATAGTAGTGGATGGCTCTTCGTGTTCATTTGGTATTTTTTTTTCAAATAACAGCACAGATTTGGGGAATTTCTGAGTAAATGAGACTGATTAGAGGAAATAACCACTGAGGAAATTGAGAAAGTTTGTTTTTTTGTATGTAGCCCATAGCAACTACCTACTGGAGGGAAGGCAGTATGAGCAGTCTCTCCCTCCCCTTCATTACATGAGAATTGTCCTATGATCTGTTAAAAAAATGAGAACATGTGTGGTACTAACAACTTCCAATTAATGCCCTTCATGAAAAGTATTGATTATATTCCTGCTGCTGATGATTCTTTTTTTCCAGGTGCTATGTCTGCTGCTCACTGTGGACACAAGAATGATAAGAAACTTCACAAATGAACATAAACTTGGAATTGATCATTATGGTCACAGAAAGCTGATGGATGGATGTGCAGTTGCAGAGCTGCACTGTGATGATGGGGCCATTTCACAGTGATGGATAGGTATGTGGTGTACTGTTCAGAGGCTTAAAAAGGGGTTGCATTTATCAAATTCATGGAGGCATCAAAGTGTTTGGGTATGACTCTGTAAGCTATAGAGTCATTGCAGTTTGCCTTTGAACAAAGCCAGGAATTATATTGATTATATAGGTTTATGCTGCTAGGAGAGCAACTAATGATGATTAAATCAATGTGTTTTGTGAAGAGCTGGAGGGGATAATCATTCAAATGTTACACTACTATGCCATTTGGGAACTTGAATACCAAAGTGGGAATTTCAAACCTTTGTGAAAACCATCTGCATTTGAATTTACAAAATAAAATTACTGCTTTGGATTGTGCAGCTCCAGTCAATTCATCCTTAGTGCACTGGAGGGAGATTTTCCTGAACTCAGAATATGTGTCAACAAGATAACTAAGATTATCTAAGCTGGTACTTGAACAGGTATTTAACAAAGCTGATAGTGAACTGGTGTCTCAGGAAAGGACAGAATGTCAGGTATTGAGTAGACAAAGCCAGCAGTCAGCTAGACCAGGCAAGAGCAAACAGAAATGACAAAAGCATACTCTTGATAAACAGGAATTCTTGGTAATACAAAAGCTGTGTTCACAAAAGTCAGATTTCTAATTAAAAAGTTCTCCATAATGAAATATAAAAAAGTCCATGATGATAGAGGATGGCTGAAGGTTAAATATATTAATATTAAATGCCAGCAGCATTTTGCTCAAGAGGTGGTCTCAGCTAACTGATGGATAAAGTGGCTCCCTATGGTTTGGATATTTTTTGGTTGGTTGGGGGTTTTTTTTACAAGGTATTCTGGAGATAGTACTTAGTGGTCAAAAACTACCAGTTTGCTGTTATAGAGTGTCAACTATATCAGCATAACCTCATTCTTTGCTGTAGAGATGATAAAATTAAGTATAATTCTTTACTTTTTGGATTACAGAAGTTCTTGGCATCACCTCTCTACATCTACTTTCCAAAAATCCAAGCACCTTTATAGTGAGTATTTCCTGGTGCTGTTTAGAATATCAGGTATGGTAAGCAAATTTTATTTCTATTCTGCAGTATATCTGGAATATCTCAAACTACAAGTACTTTAAATTAAGACTAGTAATAGAATGTCTTTAAACAAGAATTTGAATATTTACAACTATCAACATTCAGCAGTAACTGAATTATAGTCCAACTCTGTTAATAAAGCTATTTCAATGGGAATTATAACTTAAGCAATAGTTATGTATTTTTACTTTGAAAAGGCAGCATTGTAGAAAGTGAAAAGGAAAATCTGTTGATAAAGTGAAGATCAGATGAAACACCAGAGCCATACAGCACAGATTACATGATGTATATTCAAGCCACTCCAAGTAAATCCAAGCCAATTGTAGATATAAGAGACAAAGGAATGGGAAAAAGAAAAAACCCAAACCAAACCCACAAACTAAATAATAGCATTAGGTCATTACTGTGTTATGTTTGAGACAGTTGTGTGAAAAGGCAATAAAAAAGATGCATACTTGAAAAAAAAAACTTTATTACAGTCATTGTAATTATCTGGATAGCAGAATCCCTCCTGTTTAATGTTAACTGTGGAAGTGAGAGATCTGCCAGTACCCAAATTAGTCTGGCATTTTCATGGTGTCAAATACTGTAACATGTACAACTGGCAGAGAACAGCATAGTTTCATGCATCCAGTGCCAGCAGCAACACCCTCTAGCAGTGCAGTTTAATGGAGGCTTTCAGACCCAAGCTTACTGAAAAACCTCTCTTCTGGCAACCTGAAAAATATNTTATTTATTTATTTATATATATAAAAATATATATATATAAATGGTTTTGATACTTGTCCAAACACAAGTAAGGAAACTGTTCCTGGCACCTGCATGAAACCATAACTTTACACACACACATGTTTTGATCAAGGGTATTCCTCCAGATTTTTGGGCATGCACCATATCAGTGTATTGAATAATTATTTTTCTTTTATGAGTCATGGCAAAAGACATCTTATTTTTTAATTTTTATTTTTTAAACTTAGCACATCATGTGGATAAGTATGTATACACTTTACCTCTTGTGTCCTTGATCTAAATATCACACACCCTATAACAAGATAAGCACCAAAACAGGAAAGTGAGAGGCAAACTAGCAATGTCTAAATTAATTTACTTTTAAAAACATTGTTTTTAATACTAATTTCAAAATTTCTATCACTTTTATTGCAAAATAGATGCAATTCTACATGTAAAACCTATTTTCCTTTCTGTGCAGTGCTACTAAATAGGCAGCACCTTGAGACTGGGATCCCTACAAGCTGTGGTGAAACTACTCAGAGAACCTTTCTGCAGTTTTTGAAGACAATTACAGTGAGCTACCCACTCATCATTAGTTCACCTTAAAACTAGGTATTATTTTCACATTTGCTTAGAATTTATTGGCACTAAAATAAAAGTTACATCTCTAATGTAAAACAGATTGGTCCTGGTGGTAGTTTCCAAGCTTAGTCCCTTCTGGTGAGAAATGTTCTTGTGTTTCACAGGAGTGTAGTTTCTTCTGCTCCCTAGGAAGATCCCAGTGGGACACCTCCAGCCATTGTGCCCCGAAGGGAGGTGGCTGAATACAGATGCCTGGGAGGTACCTCAAGACAATGGGCTGTGGGAAGGCACCCATCTCCTCCTGGGAATCACATGAAAAGCTTGGAGAAGTGTCAGCCCTGCCTATTGCCTTACTTGGGCAGGCAGGGAGGCAGACCTGACAACAATGCCTATGTAATCAAGTCCTGTTCTTAGAAATCAATAATGGGTAAACTTAATCAGTAATTTTCCAGTTTGTATTTTAATGCCCTTCTATTGCCTGTGAAATTTCACAGATCAACAAATTACATACAATTATAGAAAAGTTTCCCAGTAGAAGCTCCTCACCTGGAATGTTTAGTTGTGGTGGAGGTTTGGGGATTTATTTTCTTTTCTTTGCCCATTTTTTTTGGTGTTAATAAATCCAAACATTTTGTTCATGTGCCTAGTTCCCTTACTCGTGGCTTCACAGCAGTTCTAAGAGAAGAGCTGCTTATCATCTCAGTCCATCAGGAGCATGTCTCTTTTTCCTTTCATCTTTCCCTAATCTCCCATTGTCCATATCTATCAAATGTTGTTGCTTTTTGCAGATAATGAAGCCCTCTCCTAATCAGTTCCTCCTCTATTGTCCTGTCACAGCTCATCTCCTCCACTGCAATCACTGATGCCAGATCCCACCAGGCTCTCCTCAGCTTCCTGAAAAACTCTTCAATCTTTTCACACAATCACAGAATGTCAGGGGTTGGAAGGGAGCTAGAAGATCATCTAGTCCAACCCCCCTGTCAGAGCAGGGGCACCTAGACCAAGTCACCCAGGAACAGATCCAGGTGGGTCTGGAATGTCTCCAGAGCAGGAGACTCCACAACCTCCCTGGGCAGCCCCTGCCAGGCGCTGCCACCCTCACTGGGAACAAGTTGGGGGACCATCTCTGGAGCTATTCCAGATGAGGTTGGCCGAGGCTCTGAGCAGCCTGGTCTAGTTGAGGGTGTCCCTGCACTAGATAACCTTTGGAGGTCCCTTCCAGCCCTAACCATTCTATGAATCTATTCCCACCGGACATCTGAACTCGTGATTTACTTTAGTGTGTTGGAGTCATTCTGGTTGCGATAAATCCGCATTTTGGGTTAACACGGCAAACTAAAGGCACTCGCCAGCAGCTGCTGCCCGCCTGCCCCAGCCAGGGTCACCCTAAACCGGGCGCGGCCGCTGCCTCCGCCCACCCACCTACCCACCCACCGACCGCAGGCCCGGCCTCCGAAGCGCCGAAGCGGCTGCGGGCGCGGCCGGGCCGGGCTGGGGCGGTGCTGAGTGCCCCGGGCTGGGCGGCGGGAACAGGGAGGAGCGGCTCCGAGTCTCCTCCCGGGCTGTTCTTCCCCGTCCGGACGGAGAGCGGCACTGCGTCCACGCTCCGCTCCGCCGAACGCTCCCCTTCGCCCCGGCCACCGCCGCCGAGCAGCTCCCAGTCCCCGCGGTCAGAAGCCGGCGAGCCGAGCGGCGGGAGGTAAAGGCCGGCGCGAAGCGGCGGGGCCGGGGTGGAGCTTTGCCCTCCCCTTGCTCCCGATAGGGCGCGGGGCCTGCGCCGGTCGCCATTTCGGGGGCGGGGAGGCGATCGATCCCCGCGGGGGCTGCTGGCGGCGGCTTCGCTCCGAGGCCTCCGCTCGCCCAGCTAGGGCCGGGCCAGAGGCCTGAGAGGCCCGCTCGCCAGTGGCCCTACAGTGGGCTTGTCCGCGGGTGGGAGGGGAGGCAGCGGGTCGGGTGCTACGCGGGGGATCCCCCCGCTTATGGGGGGCTTGCCCGTAGGCCGTGAAGCCGCCGCTAGCAGCTTTTGGGGGGGTGTCGGGGCAGCGCTGTCGGTAGCAGTGGGTAGGCCCCTGGGCAGGCCAGGCCAGGCCCGAGAGGCGGCCCACGGTGCTTTCTTAGGCCTCGCGGCTGGAGCTGCCACCGTGGCTCCGCTCCCCGCCGCTGTCATCGACGCTCCGGGAGCCTGTCGGTGTGAGGGGCCGGCTTCCCGCCCTGCGCTGGCCCCTAGTGCCGCGCTGACAGCTGCGGCCCTCGCCACCGGGCTGGCGAAGTCGGTGGAGACGCTTCGGCCGTTTGTCTCGTAAAAATTAGAGCCCCTCAAGAAATGTCATCCCGTGCCAAGTGAAATGGAGAGTTTTTGTAGCGCTTGACAGGCTTGTTCTGAAGTCGGGAACGCTGAAACGTGTTTATCATATGTTTGTGTACTCCGAGGTGGACCCACGTGCTTTAGACACGGTCTTCAGTTTTGCTGATCAAGTGCTTTATGGCTTCGAAGGAAAATTAAAAACCCAAATATATCTGTTATTAGTTTTCTAAGGTCTTTCTCTAAACGACTAAGAACAGTTTGCTTCTTAAGAGGCACTTAGGAGGTTTTTGTGCAGCCCCTTGACAAAGTTTTGTATGCATCTGAAGTCTTGGAGTAGGACCTAATGGTGAGAAGATGAAAAGAATTCATACAGAACCTAAGCAGAAAACCTCCAGAAGTATTTTGTTCCTTTGCTTTGCCTGAAATGGCCAGAGAAGATAATCAGGTTGCTCTTCATTACACCTTCACTGGAATAAAAGTCTAAATAGGATGATTGTGGTGTGCTTGGAGAGCCAAAAACTGAGATACAAACCTGAAGCAGCTTCAGAAGCAGGGATAAAATTCAGCATGAATTTGTAAGCATGAGAGTTTTAGCCCTGATTCATCTGTGTCCAGTCACCATGAACAGGGCAGGGCTTGCTCCTGTCAACTCCTGTCCTCCCAGCAGAGCAGATTGCATAAAGCAAATGAATTGTGACGTATGTTTTGGACAGAGTTTGAGATGAAAAAGAGAACCTTTGTTAAAACTTGAAATAGCCAAAGCCCTTGGAACAACCAGTGGAAATAACACTGAATGGGAGAAGATAAAAAGAGCAGAAAAGATGCTTGAAGTGCTTTTAAAAGTGCTTTGTCTCTCACTGGGTATAGATTTTCACATGAAATAATGTTCAGGTGGTTTGTTGTGTTGCTGGATGCTGGCAGAAATGGAAGAACACAAAAGGCTCCCACACTGCCTCCTTTGCTGCTCTTGTGCTTATTGACAAAAATCTGCTGGAAGGCATTTCCTTTTTTATTTATATTTTTTTTTTTTAATATCCTGGTTTTTTAGAGAGGGGGCTCAAATGTTGTCCAAAAATAAGAACTTCTTGTTTTATAAGTACAAGTAGAGAGTACAATAATTTGGTCTGAGTTTGGGCTGTTTTTTCTTGTGTTTGAAATACTTCATTGTTTTGCTTCATTTATGAGACTTCAAGGGGCAAAGGAACAAATGTGGCAATAACCTTTGTATTTTAAAACATCTGTTAGAGCCTGATTCAGAAAGCAGAATGTGTGTGGAATGAGGGTAGGTGCAAAATGGGAGCCAAGTTTCACCATCTCCTTTGAAGACTTCTATAAAGTAATTGAGTTGTCAACCTGTCATGTTAGGAATGTGACAGACTATTTGTTCCAAACTCTTTACCTGATTTATCTGTGTATGCTCCTGGTTTGTTTTCTGTGTTTGGTTTGGGTTGTTTGTATTTTTTTTTTTAATTTAATTTAATTTGAATGAAAGCATGAGACCATTGTCAGAAAAGTGAGCCCTAGGCTAATATGTACACTGGATTTAAGTCAGGCTTTGTGTACACCTAAAATCCTTGCTGTGTACATAGCTGAGGAGTTTGCAGCTGCTGTGATGACCAGAAGTGCAGTGTTTTAGCTTTGATAGGACACTGTAAATTAGTGGTGTAAATAACATTTCTGATTTTGATGTACCAGGTTTCTTTGCCTAATTCCCAACATGATGGAACAATTGTTTTCTTGACCAGTATGGATATGCAGACCTTCACAAGATGGTTGTGAACTGTGGTGAAGAAGCCAATGAAATGACATGTGGGATCATTTACTTTTATTCCTAAGTAAGTCTGCTGCCATTATGTTATTTGTGTACCTGATATAAGTCATTTTTTTTTAGATAAATCAGTAGTTGAAATCAAGTAGGTATTCATATCCTTACAAAAACTTATATTTTTGCTCAGCTTGGCATGTTGCTTTGTCAGTAAATGTTAAATAAATAAAATAATGATGTGTCTTAGTGTTAAAACTTTCAGCAAAGTTGGATGATCTGGGAGCAAAATACCAAATGTAATTTGTGCACTTGTCATTCCTTTGTCAGGAGGGGGTATCCACTTGGGCTGACATCTGATGTGTATGTTTGGAAGTATGGTTTCCTGACGGAAGAGTCCTTTGTAGTTTTTGACAGCACATTTGATTAAATCTGACATTAGTGGTGCTTTTGGAAAGATGAGGATGGACCCACTGCGAGGCAACTCAGTGAGACTGAAAAGGTAAGTTCTGTGAGTATTTTATTTGAAATATGGGCAGACTTTTGCACTTAGGACTGCTGGTGGTGGTTGGATTACACTGATCCTTAATGTCACAGGTTAGTTTCTGAAGAACTTAGTGAGGAGGTGCTTGTGGCTTTTTGTTTTCCTTTCTTTTGAAAGGTGAATTTGAGACTGCCACAGGAGTGTTGTTTTTCATCATTGCTGAAATGAAACAGCTGTTTATTTTAATTGGAAGTGTGTGGAACAGCATATCCAGAACCAACCAGCAAACCTCTGAGTGTATTGCAGCCTCTGGCTAATTGTCTACAATTCCCTTTCAGTGTGTTCAGCACAGCCCTTCTCTTCTAAATCATTCTGTTATTACAACTCCATTTTGGTCTTGGGGGGGAAAAAAAACCCCAGCTCATCCACAGCAAACTGCAGACTGATTCATATTATGATCTCCAGAACCACTGAGTACAGCTGACCTGGAAATCTGGCTGTTGGATTAAAAATAACTTGAATATCTGAAAAGGACATGGTCTTAAAAACAAGTGAAATACATGGATGTAGTGGGAGACTAAGGTTTTGACCTCTGTAAGTTACCTGTGTAACATCATGTTAACTGGTCAGCAGTAGATGTTAACAGAGAAGTATTTGTGAACTGGATGCCTCTTGCATCATTCCCTTTACTTATCTGGATTTTTCTTTCAAACTCCATTTTATTCTCTCTTCTAGATACAGATTCAATATCTAGTTAGCTGGAAAATAAGGCTGTTATTTAGGTGTCATCCATTTGAAAGGCAACCTTCTAGAAAATGCTTTCCTGGATGCTAATAAAATATAAAATAAAAATAAAATAAAATAAAGTAAGATACAATACAATACAATACAATACAATACAATACAATACAATACAATACAATACAATACAATANCAAACCAGAACAGAAAGCAAACTGATTTTTAGAAGACAAAATGCCACGGAGAAGGAAAACTGGTGGGAGTCCTTCTCAGAAGAATGGCAATTCTGACAGAACTGCCCTTGCTGTATCCCAGGGGAACCCAAGCCTCTCAGTGTCACAACTAGTGTATGGTGTCAACAAGGAAAAACTCATCAGCAGCATGTCAGAGATGTTTTCTGACCTAGATCCCAGTGTGGTTTATATGGTTCTGTCTGAATGTGATTTTAAAGGTAAATAATGCACAATTGGCATGACAGTTTTGTTCTGTACACAGACAACTCTGTGAGTGTGTCAAAAATAAAGTGGTGGCAGAATTGTGAGAAGACTTTTTTTTTTCCAATTAATTTCTGTGCCATACTTGCCAGATAAACATTTCCTGCAGGAGAAGTATTTTATATTCTAATGACAATATTTTAAGCCAATGGTACACTGTATGTGGTCCTGGCAATGTTTGTTGCCCAGTCCTTCCTATGCTTTTCTTTTTTTAAACTCTATATACAAGTTCATTCATGTATAATACAACTAATGTATGAGATGCTGGATAGCAATGTTTGAGGAGTTATTTGTATAGGGAGTAATTAATATTTTAATCAATCTGTACTCACATGATCAGATGTCATTAATGAGATTTTTCTGATATTTACAAACAAGGCAGAATTTGGCTTTTTTTTAATGTGTGAAAGCTAGGTAGACATTAGAAGGACTGCTTTTATTGTTTTTACCTAAAACAATATTTTATTGTTTTTACTTGTCTGGAGTTTCTAAATTAATAGCTCTCTCAAGTTTATTTATATGCTTTGTTCCTTTTAAAATGGAAATTGATGGAATTACCAATTCATGCATTGAACTTTTAGTAAGATTTATCAAAATAACAGCTGTATCTAGAAATTTATTGGATAATTTGGTACATACAACGAGTTCACAATAGTTTAAAAATATGAGCATATGTTAATATGACCAATAAGTTGCTCTCATATAATAGAAAAGATGGAAGAACAAGGGAGATTTTATTTAATGTGTGCAGAAACTGTTGGTCTTTAATGGACTTAGACTTTTTTCTACACTGCCTTTCAGAAAAACAGAAGCTTTAGTGCTCAGATGATATCTGTGCTAGGTTTTCAATGCTCAGTGTTGATATCAAGCAACCTATACTCCATTTAGTGACTTTAATGTAGATACTGGATTTTTCAGGCTATTTTAGATATAACATTTTTAATTGGACCTATCTGCAATGACCATATCTTGCATGCTTTTATTGCTTCACCTCAGTAATATTTTTCAGTTCATTTTACACTATTTTGCCTATATGAGGTAGCTTAGAAATAAGTATCCATTTAAGCACTCAGTTCTGGTGTTTTTTTCAGTTAAACTGAATTTTTACACACAATTTCATGAGTTTTTCTGTTTATTAGGTTACTATTTTGCAATATGTCTGTATTGAGTTCTCATTATGTCATCTTTCTCATTATGTAATGTTTCTCATTACCTCTAATGAAGGTAATGAGAAACACACCAAGGGAGTTGCAGAAGGTGTATTAAAGGATTAATTGATTAACTGATTTTTGGTTGTTTTGTAGTTGTGATAAATACTCTTTCAAGTTAAAAAAAATTGCATTTACATCAGCTTGTGCTTATTCAGCTGACTGTGCTTTATTCTCTTTACCTTAACAGTAGAAAATGCCATGGATTATCTACTAGAGCTGTCCACCCATGCCAGCTGTCCACCAGCATCTTCAGAAACCTTGCTGTTTGATTCAGTAGCTCTTGTTAATCAGCAAAGATCTGCTGCAAATGGAAGAATGCAGCAAAGTGCTGCAGAACAGAGTCATGCTGGAGAAGAGAAAGAAAAGGTCCTATCACCTGATGTGCAGCTGACTGAGGAACTGGATTCTTTAATAGAAAATGCCTTTCAGAGCTACAGCTGGAGTGATGAATTGCCTCAGTCTGCAAATGACCAAATAGTTCATGAGCACTTCATGGAGCATGATGGCTTCAGTGACTTTCCTGAGTGGCAAATATCTGATTCAGGTGGCAGTGTCCTGCTTCTCCCACAGCAAACAGGGACAAATCATGTTTTAGCAAACTTCTGCTGCTNAACAAACCAGAACAGAAAGCAAACTGATTTTTAGAAGACAAAATGCCACGGAGAAGGAAAACTGGTGGGAGTCCTTCTCAGAAGAATGGCAATTCTGACAGAACTGCCCTTGCTGTATCCCAGGGGAACCCAAGCCTCTCAGTGTCACAACTAGTGTATGGTGTCAACAAGGAAAAACTCATCAGCAGCATGTCAGAGATGTTTTCTGACCTAGATCCCAGTGTGGTTTATATGGTTCTGTCTGAATGTGATTTTAAAGGTAAATAATGCACAATTGGCATGACAGTTTTGTTCTGTACACAGACAACTCTGTGAGTGTGTCAAAAATAAAGTGGTGGCAGAATTGTGAGAAGACTTTTTTTTTTCCAATTAATTTCTGTGCCATACTTGCCAGATAAACATTTCCTGCAGGAGAAGTATTTTATATTCTAATGACAATATTTTAAGCCAATGGTACACTGTATGTGGTCCTGGCAATGTTTGTTGCCCAGTCCTTCCTATGCTTTTCTTTTTTTAAACTCTATATACAAGTTCATTCATGTATAATACAACTAATGTATGAGATGCTGGATAGCAATGTTTGAGGAGTTATTTGTATAGGGAGTAATTAATATTTTAATCAATCTGTACTCACATGATCAGATGTCATTAATGAGATTTTTCTGATATTTACGAACAAGGCAGAATTTGGCTTTTTTTTAATGTGTGAAAGCTAGGTAGACATTAGAAGGACTGCTTTTATTGTTTTTACCTAAAACAATATTTTATTGTTTTTACTTGTCTGGAGTTTCTAAATTAATAGCTCTCTCAAGTTTATTTATATGCTTTGTTCCTTTTAAAATGGAAATTGATGGAATTACCAATTCATGCATTGAACTTTTAGTAAGATTTATCAAAATAACAGCTGTATCTAGAAATTTATTGGATAATTTGGTACATACAACGAGTTCACACAAGTTTAAAAATATGAGCATATGTTAATATGACCAATAAGTTGCTCTCATATAATAGAAAAGATGGAAGAACAAGGGAGATTTTATTTAATGTGTGCAGAAACTGTTGGTCTTTAATGGACTTAGACTTTTTTCTACACTGCCTTTCAGAAAAACAGAAGCTTTAGTGCTCAGATGATATCTGTGCTAGGNATTGATTAACTGATTTTTGGTTGTTTTGTAGTTGTGATAAATACTCTTTCAAGTTAAAAAAAATTGCATTTACATCAGCTTGTGCTTATTCAGCTGACTGTGCTTTATTCTCTTTACCTTAACAGTAGAAAATGCCATGGATTATCTACTAGAGCTGTCCACCCATGCCAGCTGTCCACCAGCATCTTCAGAAACCTTGCTGTTTGATTCAGTAGCTCTTGTTAATCAGCAAAGATCTGCTGCAAATGGAAGAATGCAGCAAAGTGCTGCAGAACAGAGTCATGCTGGAGAAGAGAAAGAAAAGGTCCTATCACCTGATGTGCAGCTGACTGAGGAACTGGATTCTTTAATAGAAAATGCCTTTCAGAGCTACAGCTGGAGTGATGAATTGCCTCAGTCTGCAAATGACCAAATAGTTCATGAGCACTTCATGGAGCATGATGGCTTCAGTGACTTTCCTGAGTGGCAAATATCTGATTCAGGTGGCAGTGTCCTGCTTCTCCCACAGCAAACAGGGACAAATCATGTTTTAGCAAACTTCTGCTGCTCTCAACCACCAGTGAGTCAGCTGAGTACCCAGACAAGCTCACCAGCTGCACCAGACACTTCTGCAGAGACACTGGAACACACTGAGCTGTCAGAAATCCATGCTCAACATGAGCTAGCTTCAGAAGTCTGTAAACAATNAAATAATTATATATATAATTATAATGTATATAATTTTTAATGTTTTATCTATCCAGATAGGAGACATGAAAATGAGACTGTATTTTATTAAAATTTCTCTGTTCTCTCTCTATTTATTTTTTTTTTCCCAGGTCTGCTCTTTCTGTTACACATATCCCAGTTACAGGAGGGATTTTTTGTGATTTCTGAGTTTGGAGCTGTTAGCCTCATGTGAACAAACCAGAACAGAAAGCAAACTGATTTTTAGAAGACAAAATGCCACGGAGAAGGAAAACTGGTGGGAGTCCTTCTCAGAAGAATGGCAATTCTGACAGAACTGCCCTTG
>VYZU01061730.1:38385-82948 GCA_013401355.1 Ceyx cyanopectus | reverse complement strand
ATTGATTAACTGATTTTTGGTTGTTTTGTAGTTGTGATAAATACTCTTTCAAGTTAAAAAAAATTGCATTTACATCAGCTTGTGCTTATTCAGCTGACTGTGCTTTATTCTCTTTACCTTAACAGTAGAAAATGCCATGGATTATCTACTAGAGCTGTCCACCCATGCCAGCTGTCCACCAGCATCTTCAGAAACCTTGCTGTTTGATTCAGTAGCTCTTGTTAATCAGCAAAGATCTGCTGCAAATGGAAGAATGCAGCAAAGTGCTGCAGAACAGAGTCATGCTGGAGAAGAGAAAGAAAAGGTCCTATCACCTGATGTGCAGCTGACTGAGGAACTGGATTCTTTAATAGAAAATGCCTTTCAGAGCTACAGCTGGAGTGATGAATTGCCTCAGTCTGCAAATGACCAAATAGTTCATGAGCACTTCATGGAGCATGATGGCTTCAGTGACTTTCCTGAGTGGCAAATATCTGATTCAGGTGGCAGTGTCCTGCTTCTCCCACAGCAAACAGGGACAAATCATGTTTTAGCAAACTTCTGCTGCTCTCAACCACCAGTGAGTCAGCTGAGTACCCAGACAAGCTCACCAGCTGCACCAGACACTTCTGCAGAGACACTGGAACACACTGAGCTGTCAGAAATCCATGCTCAACATGAGCTAGCTTCAGAAGTCTGTAAACAATTGAATGGCAAAATAGCATGTGAAAATTCTGAGCAGACACAAGATCCTGTCTTGGATCCAAAAAATGCGACTGTTGCTTCTGGTGAGTCCTCCCAGGGACCTCTGGAAGTTGGAGGAGATGTTGCTGGAGATCCTAGTTCAGGGTGCCTGGAGCAGCATGGAGAGGTTACTGCCTGTAACAGCCACCAGAACACTTATTTTCCAGAGGTGTGTGTCTCCCCTGAAACATCTGTTTTCAGAACATCAAACCCTGCAGATTCTCAGCAAACTCACCAGGTTTACAACCTAAATTTTTCTACACCATCATGTCAACCTCAACAGCACTGGAATCTCATGGCTCCTGTGTTTTATCCATCTAGTGGAAGTCACAGCTTTTTAACTCCTGTTGCTGTCAATCCAGGGCAGTGGAGACCTGGTTCAAATGGTAGAACTTTGGAAAAAGGACTTTTCTTTTCCTCTCCAGTGGTTTCAAATGCCTGGGACAGCAACCCTTCTCTGAAGGTATGGGGAAATCAAGATAGAAACTCAAAATTGAAC
Source organism: Ceyx cyanopectus (assembly GCA_013401355.1). Lineage (NCBI taxonomy): Eukaryota > Metazoa > Chordata > Aves > Coraciiformes > Alcedinidae > Ceyx > Ceyx cyanopectus. The sequence goes on along the minus strand of VYZU01061730.1, from coordinate 81,726 downwards.
CTCTCCCAAGCACAGCAGCCACCTGTTTGTCCCATGATGAGAAAACAGATGCACTTTAAAGGTCAAGTACTTGTTCTTCTCAGAGGTGTCCCAGGATCAGGAAAATCATATTTGGCAAGGTAGAACATATATATTGTGAGCTTCTAAAAGAAATTGCTTAATCATGTACAGGGTTTAGTGCAAGTAGAGACAATTTTCTGACATTTGTAATTAGTTATGTTTGCACCCTAATTACCAGCTACATGGTACATGCAGCTGATGAGTAATAATAGTTGCAGAAAGCTGTGTTGCAGCTCCTTGACCCTTGTGTAAATTGAAATAGGAGGGGTTAGCTTTAACTTCTGTCACTGGCCAAAGGATTTTTTTGTCAGCAGAGGATGGTTGCAGTAGTGTTAGATCTGCTCTGTTCTTACAGTCCCTGTGTTTTCCTTCCAATAACATGGCTGGAGATAAGCCAGCTCTTTGTAACCAGAAATTCCCCTTCCAGTATTGAAATTTTTATATAATTAGCTTGTGTGGAGCTTCTTGGGTTTAATTCCTGCTGCTTTTCTAACTCTCCAAGAGCCTAGATTGTGCTTAGAATCCTTTGGCTGGCACCTGAAATCCTGGGTGCAGTTCAGGCTGTATGTGTATTTGTCAATGGGAAAGTCACTAGATGTGGGTGGAAAACTACCTCCCTTGGAGTTCTGAAATGACACTTGTAGGGAACCTCTGTCACCCCTTGATATCCTTTGGAAAAGGAGGGGAATTATTACAGATCATATGTGCCTGAAGGTTTATTTTATTTTATTTTATTTTGTTTTGTTTTATTTTATTTTATATTTTATTTTTATTTTATTTTATTATTNATCCTGATTGCTTAGGGGAAGCACATGACTGGAACAGGAAACGAGGTGAGAAATCAAGAAGGGATTAAGTTCTGTGCTGTTTAAAAAGCTGCCTGTCTTGTAATACCTGTGTCACAGGACAAGCATTTATCCCATCACTCAGGTATTTTTTAATATGTGTGTGGAGAAAGAGCACAAACTGGGAAGTCATCTGTCTGTTGTGTGTTGGATGCATTTTGGGTTGTGTCCCATTTCTGGAGTAATAATCTGTACCTACAATCTCCCACAACTCTTCTTCTGAGATGAGCCAATATAAATGTTTATATATAATATATATATTATATAATATATATAATTCTTGAGGATGTTGATACAAATAACACACAATTTCCTGCTCTTGATTATTTTTTTTCTTGAGCACTAAGTTATTGGCAAATTTAAAACAAAATTATAAGACCAAGATGGAATCTTTTTTTAATTTTATTTTTTTTTTTGGTAGTGGATTCTTCTAAACTCACTGTACAGAACCTCAGTTTAGCTTTTATTTGCTAAATTTGAACCATGATCACTGTCAAATTTCTAACCAGTGGAGAAATGCACTAATGAGAAGTGTGTGATTCATTGATAACTTTGATTGTTCAGAAGTGTTGTAACATAGCTAGTGATTCTAAATATTTAACTACTGTATATTTAAATTTCAATAATTATTTTGATTTTTCATATTTTATGCAGTTTTCAGAGTGGACTAACCTTAAGACACTTATAAAGCCAAGAATTTTGTATGCAACAAAGAAGTCCACTTTAAGGTGATCATGTAGTTATTTTTTTTAGTTGAATTTACTGATTGATTAGCCATTTTAGTTCATTTTACATCTGCATTTTCCTTCCTTGATTATTATATATATGCTAATTCAAAAGAATACATATCTCAGTAGCTTTACATGTGAAGGGGGATGTCAAGCTGTGGCAAGAGTTCTTTACACACTGGTTAATGATTATTGATTATCTACTTGAACAAAATTACAGGTTTAGAGAATTAGTTAAAATGTTGTGTCCACCCTATCATAATGAAATTAATATAAATTATTTTGTGTGTCTTTCAGCCAAAGAAGCCTTTGAAATGAGAATTTCTCCTATAATAATAGACAACACAAACATACAAGCATGGGAGATGAAGCCTTATGTTGCTTTGGTTAGTAGTACAATTTGATCAGTGAGATGAGGGATTATTGATCATCACAACAACTTCTGTTTTAAAATGAGATGGTTTTAGGCCAGCTCTTATTCCCAAGGAAGTCTGGAGTAAGAAAAGTGTTGCATGGAATCATGTTACCTAGTGTTATATTCTGAGTGTTGAGCTGACCTAGCTTCCAAGTGACAAACCCAAGTGCTTTGGGGTGTCTCCAGTATCAGAAAGGTCTTATCATGATCCCTGTCCTCCATGAGGAAAAAGTGTTATAGTCACAGGCTCCCTTTTGAAGGGAGCAGAGGGTCCATATTTCAGACAGACACATTCAATTTTACAGTAAAAAAATGCACATAAAATGAGATTTTTAAAAGCATGTAATTAGAAGTGAAACACTACAGAAGTGTGTAATGCTGAATGTTTAACTGGTTTTGAAAAATACAAAAAAACAGCTTTAAAGAAGCAGGCTATACATGTTGTGTGATTTTTAATAGAAAAAAGAAATGAATGAAGTGGCTTATTCTGTTTTATATCTGTTTTATTCAGGCTCAGCAGTTCAAATACAAAGTCATGTTCAGAGAACCAGACACTTGGTGGAAGTTTAAACCAAGAGAACTTGAAAGGTAAGAATGTAAAGGAAAATTTCATATTAAATGATGTATCTTTCAGCCTATAAACTATAATTTTTAAAAAAGTATTGCTTTTTCTGCTGTCACCAAGTTGAAGGCAATCAGCACCTCATAGCCTGAGAGGAACAAACACCACTGCTGTTTACCTTTTCTGTAGGACCTTCTACACAGTCATACAGCCATTACTTAAAGCCAGAATAGGCAAGACATAAATACTATGGATGTGAATAGTTGGTGGATGAAAAGCTGGACATTTCCTGGGCTGCATCCAAAGAAGTGTGGCCATCAGATTGAGAAAGGTGATTCTGTCCCCCTGCTTTGCTCTGGTGAGACCTCAGTCCTCCTAGTGCTGTGCTTTGTATGAGTGGCTAGAGGGCTGCTGATAACACACCAGAATTTTGGCTACTGCTAAGTGGGTCCAGAGCTGCCCCACAAAAATGATCTGAGGGCTGGAACACTGATGAAGAGGGGCTGAGAGAGTTGGGATTGTTAGGTTTGGAGAAGGCTCTGGGGAAATCTCATTGAGACCTTTCAGTACTTACAGGAAGCCTATTAGAAAGATGGAGAGCAAGGCCTGTTGTGACAGGACAAGGCAAGGCATAATGGTCTCTTCTCCAGGCTGAACAACCCCAGCTCCCTCAGCCTGTCCCCACAGCAGAGCTGTTCCAGCCTCTGAGCATCTCTGTGGCCTCCTCTGGCCCTGCTCCAGAAGCTCCATGTCTCTGCTGTGCTGAGGGCTCCAGAACTGGCTGCGGGGCTCCAGGGGAGGTCTGAGCAGAGCAGAGGGGCAGAATCCCCTCTCTCCAGCTGCTGGCCACACTTCTGATGCAGCCCAGGATGGATTGGCCTTCTTGGCTGCCAGTGCCCACTGCTGCCTCATGTCCAGCTTCTCAGCCACCAACACCCCCAAGTCCTTTTCTGCAGAGCTGCTTCCCAGCCCCTCATCCCCCAGCCTGCATTGATAGTGAGGGTTGTTCCCACCCAGGTGCATTTAGTCTCGTTGAACTTCATGAGGTTAAATGCTTCTCTCATTGTAAGACTGAAGTATTTCATTTTGAGGGTGGTTTGGGTTTGTTTTGTGTTCATGCACAGGAGGAACATCCATGGGGTGTCAAGAGAGAAGATCAGGAGAATGTTGGATCGCTACGAGCGCTGCCTGACCGTTCGCTCCATCCTGGAGTCTTCAGCCCCAGGAATACCAAAAGCTGATAGCTGGGGTGAAGATGCTTGTCAGGAGGAGAGCCATAGGTTAGATCATTGTGCTGATCTTGTCACAAATAAAAAGGCTAAAAAATTCCAAGTTCATAGTGACAGAACCTGGATAATTCTGTTGGAAAAAATAAATAAATAAAATAAAACGGAAGTGTTTTCTTAATTCTTAAGAATTTCAGGACTTCTAAAAATGAGCAGTCTAGGAATCTAATCAACAATCTAATCAACAATCTAATCTAATCAACAATCTAATCTAATCAACAATCTAATCTAATCAACAATCTAATCTAATCAACAATCTGATCTAATCTACAATGCTTTTTGAAAACGTCCCAGTATGGCCATGTGCTACTTTTCAATAAACCAATTTTGATTTACTTACCCTTATCTTAGAAATGTGCCACTGGGTGTACATTGTAGATGCAAAACTCTTGAAATCTAGAAAATGCTTTTCAGATAAAGGTAACCCCAAATACAAGCATATTACTATTTCTGAGTCTGTGTTGGTGTTAAATAATGCCTTTTTGGTAGAGGGTGAATTCTTTGTGTAGTACTTGCTCTTGAATATATTTAATTTAGATTATCTATATTTATGTTGGTTACATATGTGCCTAATATTGTAGTGGCTAATCTGAATAATGTATATGCATTTTATTTTAGCTTTTATTTGGTTTTTGCATGCTTAATGTATTTAAAATCAAGGGGGCACATAATGGAATGTAGTTGATCTGGAAGAGTGGTATGACAAGAAATGGTGTGTCCTCTCCTAGCTAACTTAGAGATTTGATCATTGAGCCATCAGAAGAGAACACCTTAAATAAAAGCATATTTGCCAGGATTGCTGAGCTGAAGGAAGAAATGTTGGGCAGCAGAATGTTTCAGTATATAACTGAATGCTGGGAATGGGGGTAAACAGACTCCTGAGAAGCTATTCTTAGCTCTATACTGAAGTAAAAAAGGGAGATGTACCAAGGAAATTTCTGCTTTGTTTATCTCCTGTCTTTTTTAAGGAGTGTTGAGGTTAGAACTGTTGTCTTAAATTTATTTTTCTCTCACTGGAGTTCTCAGGTGGATTATTAAGTCCTTTAATATGGTTTCTGTTCTGTAATTTGAACATATTAAATAGCCACGCCAAAATGTGAACAAATGTGTAAAAATTACAAAGTGGGTTTATCTTTCATTCATATTTGTCTTCCAGAAAGAGAGAGGCACATTCTGATGTAAAGGAAGAAAAAACTGTATTTACTTCTGATGTGGAGTCTCATGAATTAGCTGAAGATGATAAAACTTCTCCCTGTACTTCTCTAACTTCAGAAAGTAACTGTGATCCTGAACATTTTCAGAAAGAGGAAAAAGAAATGGAAAAGAACTCAGTGGAACCCAATTCTGAGAACAGCACTGTTCAAGATGACTTGAATGTTTGTTTATCAGATTGTGTAGAGAAAGACCTGCCACTGACAAAGAAAGAAGAAAGGGGAGAAAAAGTAGAAAAGAATATTGAAACAGAAGTGACTGAGATTGATGTCACCCCAGCTGAAGAGGCTGTGAGTACAGGAGGAGCTGAGGACCACAATGGTAACAACATTCTCAAAGTTCAGACTGTAGTTGGACAATCTGATGAAATATGTTCTGAACCCAAATCAGCACTAAGTAGCAACTTGGTGGAACCAAGTGGTTCAGCTTTTGACACAGCAGAAAAACCAGAACTGCTAAACTTCCTGGGTGACTGGCCTGTAGAACAAACAATGGGACAGAGAGTCAAAAGAGCTGCAAGACTAGAAAAAGCTGCTCTGAAAAGCAGTAAGGAAGGTGAAAGTCCCAGTCAGCAGCATCCTGAGTTAAGTTTAGGTTTAAGTATAGAGCAAGAAGGCCTGCCTGGCACCTGTGCTGCTGAAGAAGGACATGAGGAAGAAAATCTACCCTCTACCTCTTCCTCTCTTCATTTGGGTAAAGTTATACCAGAATTTCAAATGATAGAATACTGGCCTGTCTCAGGTTCACTGGAACAAAGACAACAAAGGTCAAGGAGAGTGAGGAAGATGAGTCCAGATGAGCCTGATGAAGGTAGAAATCCTGAAGGTGACATTAATAGAAATGCTCTTGAGCCCATAGATGTGCTTTGTGAGACACCCATGAGCACTGCAGAGCAACCAGATATAAAGAGTTTGCATATGCACCTGCCTGAAACAGTGGCTAGTGAAACAGGAGGTGAGAAGAAACCCCAGCAGAACAAGAGAATGAGGAAACACCACAAGTTAGCCCTCACTTTTGCTAACAACAATTTGCCCCACCCCAGTGAGGAGGAACACTTGGCTATGCTTAATGCAGGAGAAGAGCAACAGGGCACATGCTCTTGTAGACAAAGAAGTAGCCATTCACAGACTGAAGCACAGGACTTTGCTGTGCTGTGGAGATTAGAAAAGAAAATGCTTTTTCCTGAGACTACCAAAGTATTACATGGCAGACTGGATGGCTTCAAACCCAGGGATGTAGGCAATGCCTCAGATTCTCAGGAAAAAATACCCTACAGAGTTACATATGATAAAAGCACATTTGTGGAAGAAAGTGAGCTTATCAAAATTGATGAGTCTGAAAAGCTGAACATGCTGTGTAAGCTCTTTGAGTCTGTTTCATTTGAAGCTCTGAAAGATCTATATGAGAGATGTAACAAAGACATAGACTGGGCCACGGGTTTGCTCTTAGACTCTGATGAAAAGTTATGTAAAGAGGTTGATACTGAATGCTTTCCAGCAAGAGAAGCTGAGCCACTTGCTACAGACCTTGATTTCAAAGCAAGTACAAATGATGGTGAGAATCTCAAAGACTGTGAGAAAATGCCACAGGTAACTGGAGCTGGTGATACCTCTGAGCCTTCAGAAGACAAGGACTCCTCACTTGGTGTTGCAGAAAGTGGGGCTACCAAGGCAGCTGTGCCAGATGCTGACGTGTCTGGCTTGTTGCCTGCTGCCTCTCTGAATGATTTGGTGGAAATGAAGCATTCTGGAGATGTAGCCCCTGGAACTGGTGCAGGCAGCTCAGCAGTGGGTGTTGTTGATCTGTCCATTTCAGGAGAGCAGAGGATGGAGTCTGAGAGTGCTGTTGTAGAAGCTGTAAATCAACCATCCTTCTCACAACCTGATGCAAGTCTCTGTACACAAATGACTTTGCCTCATCATCCTAACACAACTTCTGCTGATTTGAAAATGGAATTAAATAATGAAAGTGACAGTAACTCTTCAGAAAGCAACGCAGAGAATTCACAACTGTCTGTGGCCTTACTGGAAACTGAACAAGCACTTCTGGTTGGTCCCAGGTGTGATAAGGAATTAGAGATGGATAAAGAAACCCAGGGGAGTTCCAGGGAGATTTGTGGTAAAGAAGAAATGAAAACTCCTAACTGTGATGAAGCTAAAGCCAAAAAACAAAGCCCTAAACCAGCATCACATGCAGCCTTCAATATAGATTGCTTAGAACTAACATTGTCTCCTGAACTGGCACTCCAGTTGAAAGAAATATTTGGACCTGTTGGCATTGATGCAGGTATGGGCATAATTATATCCCTATTCTTATGGAAAACCTCAGTTTGGGTAAGAATACCTGTTTCCTTTGCCTGTGGTTTTTTTTCCCTTCATACTTGATTTTTAGGGAAGAGATTTGCACATATCCTTGTGATACTGTTGTTCCCTTCTGTCTTTGTCATTTTGTTTATGTATATACTTTAAAATCATAAGAAAGTATATTGGCTGATTTGCATTTTGAGCAGCAGGCCTTTGAACTGATATTCAAGGGATATGAAGATGATGAGGAAGATGCAAATTTTGACTGGTTAGGAAAAAAAGCAAGCTTTAGGCACCAGTTAATTTGGTGAAGGAGAAGATGAATGGGTTAGAGAAGGTAAGTGGAAAAAAGGAGGAAAAATACTCAGGTTGTCATATTTCAACAAGATACAATTAATGGTAAGTTGTTTTTCCAACCCTTTCTGAGTTTTTCACACCAGATAATGAATTCTGTATGGAGTGCTTTTTTTTTTTTTCTTAACTTGGCACTTGTAGTTTTTTTCAGGCATGACAGTTTGTGCAGAATCTCCAGAATTCAAATGAAGAAGGCTACGCTACTATACTTTAATTGCTTAGAAAAGTTTATTTTAATTTTTATTTTTATAGAATGGTTTCATGAACAGATTTTCTTTCTTCCATAAGGATCACTAACTGTTGAAGATTGTGTGGTAGATATTGATCTGAACTTGGCAAAAGTGATTCATGAAAAATGGAAAGAATCTCTTCTGGTTAGTAGATTTCCTGCTCATGATGTGGTGGGGGGTGTGTGTGTTTGTCAAACAAACTGGGGAGGTTTGTGCCCTTACCTGTTGGTCTCAGTGCATGTAGTAAAAGTATTTTTGAGAACAATAATAAAATACAGTAGTAAATTATTAAATATGGCATAATAGAGCTGTTGAAAAGCAGTTTAAGGTGTGAAAAAGCTGCATGTCATGAGTGCCTTATCACAGAACCAAGATCCTTTCAAAAGAAGGATCATAATGTGTGGCTTCATGAAAAGATTGATCAAAAATTCCACTGCCCAAAAAATCATCACTGACTTTTTGACATGTAAGATTAGTTCTTTTATTAATAATTCTGTATACAAAACATTGAGAAGAGTTCTCTAACTTCTGTTCCTTCATAACCTTATGAAACTTGGAATGCTTCTTGGCAAAATTTTGGTTTGGTTTATTTAATGAAGCTGATGAAAAATAGAAGTGGGATGCATTGCTCTAGTTTGTGTTTTCAGAAAGCTATTTCTGTCTTTTCAACTTGGTAATGATTTTTCTGAAGTGCAGTTCTTGTAACATCCCATCTTTGAGAAATAATGAGACATTTTGAAGCTGGTTTACTTAGAAGCTAATGCTTGTGAAGTTCCACTGCAAAATTTCTGGCTTACTTATGGTTTTGCTCTTTGTATTTAGAAGCGTATGAGGAGAGCTGAGCCATGGAAGTTGCCTGCAGAAGGTATGTTTATATTTCTCTTAAATTTGTTATATATTTCTCTGAAATGTATTAATACTTACCTCTCACTGTGAAAATATTTCATTCTTAGAAGCTTCAGTAAGGATGCAAATATCTATTGAAAAATGATGGATATATTTATTAAGCTAAGCTTTCATTTATTGCCCTTGGTTCTATTTACAATTCTCTTACAGAGGTGTGGGTTAAAAAGTTAATGATCAACACAGTCACTAGTCCCAGGTAGGCAAGCAAAACGATTATTGTTTTGTGTACTTCAGAGAACTTAGAAAAGCTCTAGATCAGGGGTAAGACTTCTGAAACTAGCAGAGAAAGATGTCTGCAGGTGAGGGAAGGAGGTCAGGAATACAACATTCCCATGTTGTTGTCTCATCACATGGATTAATTGGAGCAGACATATATGTCCCTTTTCAAAAAGGGTTAAAATCTCTGGAAATCAGATTTTCATTCAGCTTTCAGAAGGAGCTCTAGAGCAGAACCCCACTGCTTTTCCATGGGACACAGCTGAAGACTTGGGTTGCAGTGTGGGTACAAACTCTGCTCAAATGACCAAACTGCTGGTAGCATGAACTTCTAGAAGTGTAAAACTAGATTAAGCATAATAAAAGGTAGGTAGACATGCAAACAGAATGAAATCATTCTCTTAAAAAGCAAACAAACATCCCCACTTAACATGTTGTAGGTAGTTTACAGCTGTAATTTGTGGCTGAGCACTGGAAAATTAGGAGAGGGAGTCTGATAGTTTTGCTTTTGTTTTACAAAACACATTATCAGTCTCTTGAAAATACAAGTGAGGAAGGTGAAAACAGTGCTCTTGTTTAACATTAATAATTCTGTTACAACAAAATCCAAACCATCTAGGTTGAAAAACTTCTCTTAATTATTTTGACTTTGCTGTATAAATAAATAGTTTAATTTGACACCTAATTTTTCTTGATTTTGAAGGTTCTACTGTGATTCAGCAGATAGAGGCAGATGACTCAGAAATGCTGTTATCTCAGAATGCAGACAGTAAAACACAGAAGAAAAAAACGAGCTGGGTTTCAGGCTCATCTAGTGATGTGCAGACTGAAAAACCAGCAACATCAGATGGTTTTCCTTTTATGGATCACTGGAATGCTCAGATTCAGAAAGTTTCTCTCAGACAAATAATTTCTGAAGAAATGGCCATGCAGGAGAAACAGGACCTGGTATGGATAGCTCCATTTTTAACATGCACTTTTAAATTGTTACTATGAATGGAACAGAATATAGACATATTCTTACCTGATTACTCATTTTTGTGCTGCTGTTTGCAGCCTAATTTAAGAGACAAATGCGTGTCAATGAGTATTGTTGATTACTGTGATTCAGGAGTTTGCTTGTGGTAGATGTTTCTGCTGTAAAAATCTAAATCTCATTTTAAAATGTAAATATTTTGATTGTTTCACAAACAGATCATGATGCATTTCACAATACAGGTCAGCATTTGTGTTTGGTCGAATTGTTTTTTGATTGCTCATCTAAAAGCAAAGATCAGTGTGATTTCCCACACTTTCTAGTGGGAAAACAATGTCAAAAAAAGCTCATTAGCTCCATGTCTCCTTTGTTTAGAAGTGGATTGAACTGATTTTCACTTTTTTTTTTTTTCTAAGGAGAACCCACAACATTCCTAAGCGATGAGACATTAAAAGAAGTACTTGAGATTAATCTCGAACATATTTCTGTGCCCACTTGTGAGAAAACAGTAATTTAGAAAAAGATTTTCCTGATTCTGTTCATTTTCCACACAGTTCCCAGCCTGGTTGGTGTGTGCACTGCCCTCTACTGCCCGGCAGCTGTTCAGAACAGGCATTTTGATTTGTAATTACCTCTGTCCTAAAAAAGAGGAGCTGTGTTTCTGCTGGCATAGAAAGTGGGATGGATTAGCCTGTACTTTGAAAGAATGGCTTGTGGATTCTTTCTTTGAACTGCATGTATGTGGCTTCCTGAGAATAACAACTGTGATGTCCTCAGCTTGGTTTTCAGTTTGGATTCAGCTTGCCTTTGTTTTGTCCATTTTTTATTTTTAAATCTGAGTATTGGAATGATCAGTCTGATTTATTCTGGGCTATAATTATGTTTTTTCTCAGCATGACTTTACAAATATTAATATTTATTACAGTATAGCTTCACATACATCAAAGCAAATTTGTTTATGCTGTTTCAGAATAAAATGTTGTTTCAACCCCAGTCCCTTAATATAGAGTAGGGGGGAAGACTTTCATAAGCTTAGATACATAGACTAACAGGGAATGCATTCCAAAATCTAAATTTCTTATTAAAAAATCCTTTTCTTTTGTCCCAGTTGAGACAGAGCTTCAGTTGAGTCACTTCAGCTGACTTCAGAGCACTGCAGTGGTATACAGACAATCACATCAAATAGTGTGGCAGGCTGCTATTGGCATGTTGTCATGGCTATGGGTGCACACCTCCTGAGTACATATTTTTTGAAACCTTAAAAAATAACAGTAAAGTTGGATTGGCTCCACTGTGACTATATTTTTTCCTAATCAAGAACTTGTAATTTTTTTTCCTTTGTCTCCTGGGTAGAATCGTGTTCCTTCTCTGGCTAGAAAAGACTGTGCTGCTAAACTAAAGGAGAAGCAACTTTTTGAGATGTTTCCAACTATTAATCAAAGTTTCTTAATGGATATCTTCAGGGACAACAAGTAAGAAATCTTTATCAAGTTCTTTGTAAAAATGGCACTCAGTGACACCTCTCCAGGGCACTGTTACTGTCCCAAATATTTAAGAGTTAAGATACTGCTAAAGAATGGCTTTTTTTTTTCCAAACTATCATACTTTTTCTAGATCTAAATAAAGGGAAAACTTGTCAATATTCCTGCTTGTCCAGGTTGTCATCAAAACCTTTCCTTGCTGGATGTTTAAAGTATGGCTTTCCTCCATCTCTATAGCTCAAACATTTCACCATCTTTTCAACACTAAATTTTCTTCATAGTGTTGCTTTTCCCCAAATCTGTCTTTACTTTTCATCATTTTTCCTCTTGTCTGCTTACTGAACAGCAAGAAGAATAAAGAAGAAAGAGGGCTTATTAGAAATCTGTTGGCAACTGATGTCCTTATTTCATTAAATTTAATAACAAAGCTTGACTGGAAATACAAGGATTTCCCTGCCTAATATGGAAAACTGAGCTGCTTTTAAACTAGCTTGTACTATGTAACTCTGACCAGAGAAGATTTAAGTAACTTATCCAGCCCAAAAAGCAGTGTTCACTTGTAAAATAATGTCTGTTTGGTTAAGGTAGGATGCAATTTAGTATTTTATTGTCTTTTTAATGCTCAAGTGCCCCTCAATTATGTTGCAATCAACCAAGACTGCATGGGTGTTGATGCAGTGCAGTGAGTCTGCAAGCCTTTCTGTAACAAGGTGGAAAATTCCATTGCAGTGCTTTTATTATTGTCATTTATTGCTGGAACTATCAAAGTTGTAATACACATTTTAATAAATGGAGCCACTATTCATGTATTTTTAAAATCACAGCTTTTCCTTACCCTTTACAGCTATTCTTTAGAACAAACTGAACAGTTTCTCAACTGTGTTCTGGAAGCAGATCCTGTAAAAACAGTTATAGCTCAAGAAAACGTTCATCCAAATGAAACTGTTCCTTCCTACAGTGCTGCAAAGAACAGAGAGAAGAAGGTATTTTTATATTTTTAAATAGTTACAAACCTGTCCAAAACTGTGTTAATGAAAACACCCCACAGTGCATGCTCAGCTTCAACACTGCACATTTCCACAGGCAAAAAAAAATAAGGAAGAGGATGATTCTCTGAGTGAAATATTTCAAGAATTTGAGTATCCACAATATGAAGACTTCAGAGCAGAAGCTTTTTGTCACCAGCAGAAGAGACAGGAGTGTCTGAAAAAGGCTGGGGAGGCCTATCGCATGGGCATGAAGTCTGTGGCAGCATTTTATGCACATCAGGTACACTTAAATATGCTTTTTTTTCCATGAATNTCTAAATCTCCTCTAATTTAAGCTGTTGAGTGGTTTCTTTTACCTTGTTTCATTATTTTTTATTGCAAAATAGTTGCAGAAAGTAAAAATCTATTCTTGGGATAATTAATCTGAAAATTGGCACGGAGCGTTTCTTAGCTTAAGTAAAGACCTGATGGTTTTGTGCCTTTTGTGGCTGCTCTTTTTTCTTTGTTTCTTTCTTTTGTAAGGCTTTGTTGTAATTTCTTCTCTGTGCCACCTCTGAGTAGTTTCCTAAGAAGACACTTCATGAAATCTCTTTGAGTAGGTCTCACTGATCCTATTTGGGAAGCTCTGTTGAGACCAGACATTTTACTGCTTCAAACTGAGAGCTTAAAAGCACCCTGCCTGTGCTGGCATTCTGAGCCCAGGGAGCACTGTGGACTGAGATTGTCTGGGCTGTTAACAATTGCTGTGCTTGTGAATAAAGGGTCGACTTCATGAGCAGAAGATGAAAGAAGCCAACCATGCTGCTGCTGTGCAGATCTTTGAGAAAGTCAACACTGCCCTGCTGCCTATCAATGTGTTGGATCTCCATGGCCTCCACGTGGATGAAGCTGTGAATCAGATGTCCAGAGTGCTACAGGAGAAAAGTGAAGGTAGGAATGAGATGATAATTTCTGCTCCCTGAAAGTTATTCTCATTTGCCACTAAGAAATCATGATCTGTGGTAATATCACAGGGAATTAATGTAAGCTAAATTGTTCTTAAGTTGTTCTTAACTGGCTTGTTTTGTTATTTTATTTTCAAAGTTCCCCCATGGAATTTTTTTCTCTTGACTTGGCAGTGGTTCTTTTTGGTCTGTTCTGTTCCCTCTGTGCATCTGTTGTAAATTTTCTTTCTGTTTTGTTCTTTACTTACATATTTTAATTGCAGACTTGCTCTGTCCTTCCTGGCCTTTTCAGCAAACATTTGTGTTGTCTCTGATTTGCTTTTTCAGAGCAGTGTTGCTTTTTTAATCTTGAAAGAAAAATCATTATGTTGGAATTCTAACCACAGTGATAATACTGTCTTCAATTCTTACATGAAAATGTGTGATTTGAGCTAGCTTTCAGTAACTTGTATATTGATTTGTCAACACAATCTCTTGAGATCAGAAGACTGCTGCTTCCATAAATGTAATTTTGGGCAGTTTTTGCTGGAGGACTTGTTTTTTCTCCCAGTGGAGTGTGCAAGAACTTCATGAGAATTCTTACTGTAAAAAAACTTAGATTTTCTGCATTATTGGTTTACCCACTAAATTTAAGCACACTGGGAAAACTTTTATGCAAAATACTTCTTATGCAAGGTGTTACTGCCCAAACTTAATATTTTAAATATGCTCCACACAGTATAAACAGAATAGATAATCCTTTTCTTTCAATATACATAAATAAATCACATTATCTTGTGCCATTCCTAAAATGATGTTTCTATACTTTAAGCTGTTACCTAATTATTTTAGAACTAAATTTCCTGAGCTGAACTTGAATCAGGAGTTCTGTTTCACATATGTATATACTATACAATATGTATATACTACATATAGCAGAAGTTAGCCCAAATAAGTGTCACTTAAAATGTCAAAAAATGTCTAAAATGTCAAAAAATGTCAAAAACTGGATCTGTTCCTGGGTGACTTGTTCTAGGTGCTCCTGCTCTGGCAGGGGGGTTGGACTAGATGATCTTCTAGCTCCCTTCCAACCCCTGATATGCTGTGATTCTGTCTGGATTTGTGTTTTCCTTCTCCTTCTTTATCCAATAAAATATTATTAATAATTTAAGTTAAAATGTGGAACAATTGTGAAAAGAGATATCAATTACAAATCAACTAAATTGCACCCACCTCTTTCAAATTGACAATTGTAATTAACATCCCAGGATGTAAATTCCAAATGAAGATGGTGATCATATAATTCCCCAGATTGGAAAAGACCTTTAAGGTAGGAACAGTAAAGCTGATAGGCAATTAGAAGGATGTTTTGGAGATCACAACATGAATATTTCAAGCCATCTAGAGTTAAAAAACTGTATTTTTTCAGGCAAGAAGAGGGGGAGAATGGGTGTGTTTGTGTAAAAGATGCATGGGAAAGCAAAGTTCAGAATGGCTACTGAGAGTTCTCAGAAGAATGGCTGGAGGGGTTATGCTGAGTGCCAAGGCTGTGCCAAGGGAAGATGTTAACCCTTGCCATCCCTGGTGTTACAGAGTACCAGCAGGCTGGTGGGAAACCTTATCTGTGTGTGATCACTGGCAGAGGAAGCCATAGTCAGGGAGGAGTTGCTCGCATTAGACCAGCAGTGATAAGATACCTCACAAGCCACAACTTCAGGTGAGTGTAGATTTTTGGTACTGATTTTATTTTTTTTCTCAACCCACATTTAACTAACTGAAAGTTGAAGTTACTGTTCAACTGCTAAATGAGCTGCTGTTTCAGATTAAAGCAGGTTTGCTGTTTCATAGCCAATGCAGTTGTGTGACACAAAGCCATTTTAGATGGGGCACCTTTTGAATGTTAGATCCTTTACTCTGAGATAGATGAAAACACTCTGAATTAAACTTATCTAACATAGTTTAATTGCATATTTTTGTTTAGGGTTGCTAGCTTTACTTTGGAAAGATGTTCATCCTGCTTTTTATTGGTCTCCAATACCTGCTTTAGCTCTCAACTGTTCTGTGGGACAGCAATTTATCCAGTCTGGGCTGACATCAGTGTATTTGCTGCTTTTTCCTTTCCTTTCTCACCTTCACATAGGTGAGAAGGAGGTAGCAGAGATTTCCCTTCCATTTCCTTCTTTTTGCAGAAGAGAGGGAGAAAAATTACTCTGAAAGAAAGGGAAATGAAAGGGAAGCATGAAAAGAGGAGCAGAATGAATATAGCCAAGAATATTTGCCACTTTTTTTTTTTTCTATAAAATCTTCCTCTTATTTTTTGCTGTTTCTAGCTCTTTACCTCTCCAGACCTCTGACTCTCACATGCACATCTACTTGACTGCACTCATCACTTTCCATATGTTTGATAAGAGCTGAAGGAGATGGCACTGCACTTAGCTTTCATGTTGAAGCTTCATCTTTTCTCATTTCACAGGTTCACAGAAGTAAAACCAGGCTGCCTGAAAGTTATGCTGAACTGAAGGATTGTCAAGAAGAGAAGAGGAATAGAGAAACTGAGCTGTTAGATTACAGATAAAAACTTCTTGAACAACTGCAGGAGTATTTTGTAATCTGTTTTAAAGCACAGTGTTTTATAATAAGTGGTCTCAATTTACAGAAAGTGGTTTTGTCAGTGTGTTTCCAGAAATTTTTCTGTGGAGTAGATCCTTTTTTGAACCTGCTAAGAGAATGCACTCACAGGATTTCAAGTCTCAGAAATGCAGATTAAGAATTCTTGCTAAGCAGCATATATGTTTTAAAGGGAAATTAACATACAATTAAAAAATGTAACTGTCACCTCAGCATACCCAGTGTGTGACTTTTGACCCTCACACATTTTGCTTCCTGTGGATTCTGTGCTTTTAAACCAGTAACTTGTATGAAGTTATTTTGTGATTCAGAACTTTGTGCCAAACCCTTGAGAAGAGCACAGGGAAGGTGAGAACTCAGCAGCTATTGAGGTTTCAAACCCAGTTACATCTGAATTTTTCCATGGTTCTTCACAAGTCTGATGTAGTCTCTTTTTTTGGTGATTATTTTCTGATGGGTTGACCAGTTTTATTGTCCTTACTCCATAATAAACTTCTCCTGATACTGATGGAAGCTGCAGATAAAGGACATATAAAGGACTGTGCATTAAGACCAGCTGTGTTATTTGTAATTTTGCAGACTTACTGTGATCTATCAAAGGGAAAAATGCAGCAGTGTAGTTCAGTTTCTACTTACAAATAGCTACTACTGCAATTTTGCAGGAAATACCCTTATTTTTTCAACATCTACTGAATTAGAAATGTTTCTTCATGGCTTTTTAACTGGAGCAAATTGGGTACCATTTCACTTTACAGGTGTTAACAGTGCCATGTTATTCTGTGTGCATGACATTTGGCCATTTGCTTGTAGAAAATATGATTGTCTGAGACATTTAAAAAGTATTTTTAACATCAAAGTAATTGCCTGAGTGGAAAATCTGGGAGTGCAAAAGTGACTTTGGTGGTGGTGGTGTTGCATCAACACCTAGAAACACTTGTGTAAAATAAGCAAACATAACTAAGCCACCACCAACAAAACAACCCAAACAGACCCCCCCAAAATTAATATAAATACCTGTACTTTGGCAAGTGTTTCCAGTGAGAAACATTTTTTTTTAATGGAAATATTTTCTAGAATGCTTTACTACTTGTAACTATGTGTTAGGCTCTTGAAAGGCATACAGATTTTTTTTACTACATTTAATTTTTGTTGTAAGGCTTTTTCAGAACAGGTATGAATTCTGTTATTAGGAATACTTTGAAGAGGATAAGGATTAATGGGAATGTCTTCATTTTAAACCAGTTTTGCAGCAGATTTTATCTGGGAACTACATGCATGTAGAATTTGTGTATGAAACCATATATGTGTGCAAGCTCTTGCATTTGTGTGCATGGGTAATGAGCAAGGAACTTCTGTGAGAAAAGCTGTGCACTGAAATAGGTTTCACAGGAAAAAAAATGAGTGTACAAGTTGCTGACAAACTGAAAGATGTGATGTTTCCTGCATACCCATATTTGCTGTAATATATACATAGTGAATGAGTGTACAGTAGACTGAAAAATGAGTTTGTCATGCTTCAACAGATACAATAATCTTTTCATGGTGGTTTCAAGTGGAAGAATAGCTTGACTAGTATTTCATCAAAGGAACTCCTGTGGGAATAATAGACTGTCATAATAAGTTTTATTATTTTTTGTGGGTACTTAGTTAATCTGAGTTGTGTCCTTTCTCTTTTCCTTTCTCTCTGGACTGCTGTGGTAACCAGAAATAGAACAGATCTCTGCTCCTCACACAACACAATGTGCTGTGCAGTGAATCCTCTGCTCTTGTCCTTTGTGACAGTGTCTAATAACTGATTTTCAGGGATAAACCTCAGCTCTACCCCTTACTAGGAGAGTTTATTTTTTTTCCAGTCTAAGTCAGCAGAGGAGTATGTAGCTTCAGACCAGTTTGGGGTATTTTCCCTCTCCCTCTTTCCATTGCCTCTTTGTGTGCAGGCTGAGGTTCACTAAAGCATTCTGAATTCCTTATCTGGTTATCAACCTATATTGGCTTAGTGTAAATTATTTGATTAGAGACTGAATTTAGAAGGAAGACAATGGTTTAAAATGGTAACAGAGGTAGAACCAGTCTTGACTTTACTGAAGCTGGCACCAGTCAGCTTCAGCAACTCAGGGTGAGGTGTTGTTGCAGTTCCAACAGTGTGATGAGTTCAGTCTTTTTCTGTTTAGTAGCTTGAGCTTGGAAGCTGTGCTTAGCTGTATCCAGAATGGAGCCAAAGATGAAGAAAAAGAAAGTAAAATTTCATTATTAATGATCTCCATGCCTTTAAGGTGCTTGCCAAACTGTCCAACAAAAAAAACCCAAACAACCTTACTGGTCTTCCTGTATTTCTTNCCCAGTGTGTGACTTTTGACCCTCACACATTTTGCTTCCTGTGGATTCTGTGCTTTTAAACCAGTAACTTGTATGAAGTTATTTTGTGATTCAGAACTTTGTGCCAAACCCTTGAGAAGAGCACAGGGAAGGTGAGAACTCAGCAGCTATTGAGGTTTCAAACCCAGTTACATCTGAATTTTTCCATGGTTCTTCACAAGTCTGATGTAGTCTCTTTTTTTGGTGATTATTTTCTGATGGGTTGACCAGTTTTATTGTCCTTACTCCATAATAAACTTCTCCTGATACTGATGGAAGCTGCAGATAAAGGACATATAAAGGACTGTGCATTAAGACCAGCTGTGTTATTTGTAATTTTGCAGACTTACTGTGATCTATCAAAGGGAAAAATGCAGCAGTGTAGTTCAGTTTCTACTTACAAATAGCTACTACTGCAATTTTGCAGGAAATACCCTTATTTTTTCAACATCTACTGAATTAGAAATGTTTCTTCATGGCTTTTTAACTGGAGCAAATTGGGTACCATTTCACTTTACAGGTGTTAACAGTGCCATGTTATTCTGTGTGCATGACATTTGGCCATTTGCTTGTAGAAAATATGATTGTCTGAGACATTTAAAAAGTATTTTTAACATCAAAGTAATTGCCTGAGTGGAAAATCTGGGAGTGCAAAAGTGACTTTGGTGGTGGTGGTGTTGCATCAACACCTAGAAACACTTGTGTAAAATAAGCAAACATAACTAAGCCACCACCAACAAAACAACCCAAACAGACCCCCCCAAAATTAATATAAATACCTGTACTTTGGCAAGTGTTTCCAGTGAGAAACATTTTTTTTTAATGGAAATATTTTCTAGAATGCTTTACTACTTGTAACTATGTGTTAGGCTCTTGAAAGGCATACAGATTTTTTTTACTACATTTAATTTTTGTTGTAAGGCTTTTTCAGAACAGGTATGAATTCTGTTATTAGGAATACTTTGAAGAGGATAAGGATTAATGGGAATGTCTTCATTTTAAACCAGTTTTGCAGCAGATTTTATCTGGGAACTACATGCATGTAGAATTTGTGTATGAAACCATATATGTGTGCAAGCTCTTGCATTTGTGTGCATGGGTAATGAGCAAGGAACTTCTGTGAGAAAAGCTGTGCACTGAAATAGGTTTCACAGGAAAAAAAATGAGTGTACAAGTTGCTGACAAACTGAAAGATGTGATGTTTCCTGCATACCCATATTTGCTGTAATATATACATAGTGAATGAGTGTACAGTAGACTGAAAAATGAGTTTGTCATGCTTCAACAGATACAATAATCTTTTCATGGTGGTTTCAAGTGGAAGAATAGCTTGACTAGTATTTCATCAAAGGAACTCCTGTGGGAATAATAGACTGTCATAATAAGTTTTATTATTTTTTGTGGGTACTTAGTTAATCTGAGTTGTGTCCTTTCTCTTTTCCTTTCTCTCTGGACTGCTGTGGTAACCAGAAATAGAACAGATCTCTGCTCCTCACACAACACAATGTGCTGTGCAGTGAATCCTCTGCTCTTGTCCTTTGTGACAGTGTCTAATAACTGATTTTCAGGGATAAACCTCAGCTCTACCCCTTACTAGGAGAGTTTATTTTTTTTCCAGTCTAAGTCAGCAGAGGAGTATGTAGCTTCAGACCAGTTTGGGGTATTTTCCCTCTCCCTCTTTCCATTGCCTCTTTGTGTGCAGGCTGAGGTTCACTAAAGCATTCTGAATTCCTTATCTGGTTATCAACCTATATTGGCTTAGTGTAAATTATTTGATTAGAGACTGAATTTAGAAGGAAGACAATGGTTTAAAATGGTAACAGAGGTAGAACCAGTCTTGACTTTACTGAAGCTGGCACCAGTCAGCTTCAGCAACTCAGGGTGAGGTGTTGTTGCAGTTCCAACAGTGTGATGAGTTCAGTCTTTTTCTGTTTAGTAGCTTGAGCTTGGAAGCTGTGCTTAGCTGTATCCAGAATGGAGCCAAAGATGAAGAAAAAGAAAGTAAAATTTCATTATTAATGATCTCCATGCCTTTAAGGTGCTTGCCAAACTGTCCAACAAAAAAAACCCAAACAACCTTACTGGTCTTCCTGTATTTCTTTGACTTCATAATGTATAGTGGTTTGAATTTGATCAAATATAATTGTTTCAGAATGTATTTCTGAGTAGGTAATATTTTAGAACTTCCAGCTTTTCTCATGTCTTTTGCAGTTACATCAGTGAGGGTTCTGAGGTATCATCTTTTAGCTAACAGTATTGTCACCAGCACTCTGAAATAATGCACGACTTCAAATACTGCTTTTGTCTACCACTTTTTATTCTGTTTTTCAACAGCATGTGGTTGTGATGACAGCCTTTAATATGTGACTTTTGGTTTCTTTATAATGAAACATTTTAACAATTTTTAATTGAGGAAAATTAACTTTTAATACAGAGTTTTAAAACTGAGTAATATTACAGTAAAGAAAAAAAAAAGCCCAGAGGTGCAATGAAGAAAGTTCTAAGTAATGTGTGTGTTTAAAAATAAATGTCAGTTAATTTTGAAAGTAGTTGGGAAAAACTGATTAAAAAAAAATATTTCAAGATACTTGATAATGCTTTAATGATTTTGACTTTTGCTTTTAATAGCATGTGGTACAATCTTATTTAAACAATGTTTTTGTAGGCATATTGAAGGACACCTCAGGCATTTTTTGTGGCTGTTGGAATCCTCATTTAGACAGCATTTGGATGCTCTAGCCATAACCTAGAACATCTGAAACATCACTGTTCTGAGTATGTACAGTGCCAGGGAGGACCTTTATGAGCTTAGGAGAACATGTGTTCTAAAGGTTTTACCTGAGGAGGTGAAATTTAACCAAATTGTTACTTAATTGTGCCAGAAAATGCAGTGGGTAGACAATAATTTCACTGTTAATAATGGCAAAGAAGGATCATCATGAATGTAATACAAGTAATTATACAGAGACTTTATGTTACTGATGTCATGTCTTAAAATGGAATTCACATTTCTGGTATGATACTGCCCTCTTTACAGAGCTGAGATGATGGAATATGAACACTGTAACAAAGAAAAGTTCAATAATTTACCACAATTCACAAATATTGTGTTCTCGTAATAAAACATTAAATGGCTTATATGGAATTAAATGAGGATTAAATGGCTTATATGTGAATACACATGTGAAAAGACTTAGCATTGCAGCTACCAGTTGGAAAAGCTGTTAGGACCAGTATGTTGAAAGATATCAATGTCTATTTTTAAATTAAAAATCTATTTTTTTTAATTTGTATAAATTTGTAATTTTGCTGCTAACTCCTAAGTTTCATTTTTTACTGAAATACAGTTTTGTAATTTGCATTTAGAATTTCTAATGTGAAAAGGTATTTACAAAATCTACTTTAATAAAGGATTTTGCCACAAGTGTAGCCTTCTGCCTTTCCTTGGAGGACTACATCTCAGTTTGTATTAAATTTGTCAAGTAGTAGTCTTGGGGTTCTGCATGAAAACCCCTTGGCTTGTGGTTACCAGCTCGAGGGAGATGGAGCAACCATCTGCAGGCATAAAAAGGAACAGATTTGTGGCCTTTCAATGTTGGGAGCCTTCAGCTCATCACTGAAAATGGAGGTCATGGTGGCAGATGCTTTTTGGCCTGAAGTAGGTGAAGAGATTCTGTTCATGCCAACTTGTTTTGTGGCAGAGTGGGGTGGTGGTGGACGTCGAGAGGAGGGGCAAAGGGCATTGCCCAGAGAGTTGTGGTCAGTGGAGCAGGGTCTGGCTGGAGACCTGTGACTAGTGGAGCCCCCAAGGGTCAGTACTGGGTCCAGTATTCAATATTTTCATCAATGACCTGAATGAGGAGGTAGAGAGCACCCTCAGCAAGTTTGCTGCTGACACCAAAGTGGGAGGAGTGGCTGACACAGCAGCAGGCTGTGCTGCCAGCCAGAGAGACCTGGACAGGCTGCAGAGCTGGGCAGGGAGAAATTGAAATTGAACAAGAGCAAGTGTAGAGTGCTGCATCTGGGGAGGAACAACCCCATGGATCAGCACAGGCTGGGGGCTGATGTACTAGAGAGCAGCTCTGGAGAAAGAGCCCTGGGGGTCCTGGTGGACAGGGGGTGGCCATGAGCTAACAATGCCCCCTTGCGGCCAAGAAGGCCAATGGCATCCTGGGGGCATTAGGAGTGTGGCCAGCAGGGCAAGGGAGGTTCTCCTCCCCCTCTACTCTGCACTGAGGAGACCCCACCTGGAATACTGTGTCCAGTTCTGGGCACCCCAGTTCAAGAAGGACAGAGATTTACTGGAGAGAGTCCAGCACAGAGCCACCAAGATGATGCCTCTGGAGCATCTCCCTGCTGAGGAGAGGCTGAGAGAGCTGGGACTCTTTAGCCTGGAGGAGACTGAGGGGGGAGCTCAGCAGTGTCTGTCAATATGTTAAGGGTGAGTGTAGGGAGGATGGAGCCAGACTCTGCTCAGTGTCATCCAGTGATAGGACAAGAGTAATGGGAGCAAGTTGGAGCACAAGAGGTTTAGGGGAAACACAATGACAAACTTGTTCCCAGTGAGGGTGGCAGAGCCTGGCAGGGGCTGCCCAGGGAGGTTGTGGAGTCTCCTGCTCTGGAGACATTCCAGCCCCCCCTGGATCTGTTCCTGGGTGACTTGGTCTAGGTGCCCCTGCTCTGGCAGGGGGGTTGGACTAGATGATCTAGGTCCCTCCCAACCCCTGACACTGTGATTCTGTGAAAGCTTTGGGCAGGAGTTTGGGATGGACATCATTTAACCAGACCCCTTAGGGCAGAGGCACTGACGGGTGGGATCCTGAGGAAGCACAATCATTGTGAATTCAGAGCTAGAAAGCCTGGCTTTTCCCCAGCCTGCCTGTGCAGGTCAAGTGTGGATACTGCTGTCTTGCATTCCTGGAAGTGTGGAAAAATACCTGAGAGCAAAGTGCTGGCTGCAGTCCAGCCTATTTTATTAGCTCAGCTTGAGGCCAAGTGGCTTTGACCTGAGTTAACTCCTGCAGAGTTGTTCTTATGACTTTATTGCCTTGTAGCTTGAGTAGAAACCAGTGAGGTTTATGCATTTGCACAACAAAGCTCTAATATAACTAATAACTAATAAGCTGTTCAAGAAAGCAGGGAAAACATATTTTGGGGAACACATTCTGGCTTAGATCTGACATGGCTCATTCTGAGACACAGCTTGTGGCCTCAGCACAGAATCAGTGAACAGTTGGTTGCCTGCTCCTTACAGGACTCCCTGCTCAAGGTCCACCTTGGGGATCAGTCTCTCAAATGGTCACATTTGTCTTTACGGAGGTTTTGCTACTGGATTTGCCTTCTCTCTGGAGGAAGGACAGTGGTTCAGTGTGGGGAACTGGCTTAACTCCTACTCCTTGGTAAAACAGTCCTGATTCACCAGCTTCTGTTTTCGTTTCAGCTGGGAGTTTTCTCCTTGACAGCACTCTGGTGGTTTCTCACTCATTCTCCCTATTTAAATATGAAAAGTGGAATATTTTAATCAGTCCTTACTTAAGGAAATGATTTGAACTTTCAGGCTGAAAACTAAAGTGTGATAAAATAAAAATACTGCTTGAGGCAAACAGAAATTTTCAGCCTAAATCATCAAAGGACAATTAAATGTTGTGTCTGCTGGTGGAATGCATCAGGGAGCTTGACAATAGGTGGTGCCCTTGCCAATGGCATAGAGTGATGCTGGCAGCAGCTTCTGCTGTGCCTTTACCAGAGCTGTTGTTTCTCTGTATGATGTGCTCTAAAGGATGTTATTGCATATCATGTGCTGTTCCTTTCTTCCTCGGAGGGAAAATACTGTATTCAGAGTACTGTTTTCATGACTTTTTTGACTTCTTTACAAATGGGTGGGGTAGAGTTTGCTTTCAAAATATGCTTGCTGCTCTGTGCTAAAGATGGGCATTGAGACAAGTGGCTTTTGCACTCAGATTTGATGTTAATTTGGGGGTTTCTCCTGTGGTGATTTTTGGCGGTTAGTTGTCTGGATGCTTGGACTTCAGTCCTGTGCCACTGAGGGTACTGCTAGTGGCACAAGTTTTCTTTAAAACCCTTATAGGGAAGGACCCTCTTGATGCTGCTTGACTTTCTGCATCATGGAGCCTGGCTGGGCTAGCAACAGCTTCTCATTACTTGTCATTAATTGTGTGGGATAGGTCAGGAGATAAAGTTCACTTTTTTTCTAAGCCTGAGTGTTGTCTACTTGTCATGGAACTGGGAGGTTCTGTCTTTTGAGGATTAGCTCAGGTAGCCTTTCAATATTCAATCAATATTGAAATCAATATATATCAATATTCCCTGAGCTTGCCCTGCATGACAATTAGGAGCTTTGGCTTTCCAGGAGCATGGAGTTTAAGAGCTGTCTCTTGCTAAGAGACAAACTCAGAGTGCCCCTTTCCACCCTTGCTGAATGAAATGTAGTAGATAGGGCTCAACATCCTGTGACTTATTTGGTATCGCATTCAGGTTTGGGGCTTTCATTTTATTTATCCAGCTTTTATATTTTAAGAATACTACAGATCTTAAAATATATTTAAAAATATAAATATATTAATATTATATTTTTATTATTATATTATTAATTTTTATTTTATTTTATTTTTAATAACATACAGGCTACAGAAATAAGGAGGCAGGGCAGCACTGTGGGGCATGAAGGTGCACAGGTGGAGCTGGACCAGGGGCAGATGCTGCTCCTGAGGAGAAGGGAGAGGCTGACCCTGCTCTGGCAGCGGGTTTGGACTAGATGATCTATCTTCTAGATCCCTTCCAACCCCTGACACTCTGTGATTCTGAATGCTCCTGGCCCCACTTGCTGCAGGCAGGTGCCTGGGAGAGCTGTGTGCTTGGCATTCACGTCACCGGTTTCCCCAGGCCCTGGAGCCAAGCTGCCCTGTGCTGAGGTTTCCTGGGGTGCTGGGCAGGCAGGGAGGGGGGTGCCCTGGCCAGCCTGGCCTGGAGCCACGTAGCAGCAGCAGGGCTGGTGAGAAAAACCTCTTCCTTCCGGCACGTCTGCGCTGGGGCAGCTCAGCCCTTCAACCTCCCAGGGCAGAATCAAAGCAGAAAAGAGAGTTTCATTGGCTCTTCTGCCTCCGTTGGTGTTCTCTGACCCGGGCAGCAGCGCTGGGGAGCTCCTCAGCTGCTCTGACCCTCGGGCAAAGTGAGGGGGGGGGGTGAGGAGCTGAGCTGGCTGTGAAGCCACACAGTGGCCTCAGGTTGGATGTGATTTCACAGATTCATCTACACAAGCCTCCTCCACTGCTTCAGCAAAGCCATGGGCATTGTTTTTGCATTCAATCCAGATGGGGGAAGGAAGGAAGGAAGGAAGTGTGAATGCCCCTGGGGAGAGAGAAAACCAGAAGTCAGACAAATCAGAAGCTGTGTGCGTGGACATATGCTGGCAGGACAGCCCCTGATGAGCAGGACAACCCTGCCAGCCTCTGCCTGGTCTCTCCTCTGCCAGCTCCAGGGCCACACAGCCCCTCCATGCTCCTCAGGACAAATACCTCCTAAATGCTTCACCAAAAAACCAGCAGTAGGCAAACAGAACTCTTGCTCCCTCAGTAGGGTCGATGGGTATTTTGGGATTTGCTACCTGATTACTGGGAAGAAAATGAGTTTGTTGTCTGTGGTACGACTGCTTTTAAGCTAGACTGTTTCAGGAAAAGAGATAGGGGAGTGAAGTAACCCTCAGAGCAGTTCCTAAATATGTCTCCTTTTCAAGAAAAGAGAAGTAGGTTTTTACACTGCCCTGAGGAGAGCAGTTCCCAGCCACCATTCTGACCACCACTTCTGCACTCACGTCACAGGAGGAATTGTGCTAGGAAGTTAGCACACTGGTTTCTGCTTAAAATACCAAGAAAAAAAAATAAGTGTGTAAATGTTCAGTTTTGTCACACAACATATATTGCTGACAAGCTGATCTCAAGCTGAATATTCCAGAGAAATAGCTGTCCCTGTAGACAGCAGGGAAAGGTATCGAAGTAGTTCTTTAGTGAAGACTGCAGAAAGTTGTGGTCTCTGAAACTGGGGAAATCTCTGCTTGGCTTGTCTGCACAGGGTCTATGCATTACAGGGTGGACAGATCTGCTTTTGCAGGCCAGATAGAGTACTGCTTAGCCAAATTTACCTATGTAAAAAAATTAATTTGCAGCCCTCAACTCTACCCCCATAAGTATTTCCCACAATAAAGTGTTTCTGAAAAGTCCCAGATAGTGACTCATACCGAGTTTAAAAAAAAAGAGAAGCAATGTATTTTTTAATGTATAAAAATATTATCTCACAGCCAGGTGTTCCCCTTCATTGCACAGCATGAAAAGCTGAAAAGGATCAGCAAAACTGCAGTAAGAAAGGAAAAAAACGTTAAATAAAAAGAAAGAAAAAAGCAAGGATCAAAATAAAGGTGTCAGGCTGCAATATTATACCCAACTTTGGATTTGCCTACGTGTTGCAGAGAGTGTGTAGCTGAGGGTCTGTTCATGGAGTGAAGTCATGGAACAAGCACATGAAGTATGTGCATCCCTAAAATCCCTCAGATTTTAAATTAAAAAACCCTAAAAGAATGCAGGAAGCAAAAAGAAATCTGACATTCAGCTATTTTTTTTTGAGAAATATTGGGGTCAAGATGCTCCAGGAAGCACAATGGAGGGAAATAGGTGGAAATCAAAATGTATTGGAACACATTTGGGTTTTTTTTGGTGAGGCCACTTGAGTTAAAAGTTGTTTGTGAAGTATTTTATGGATGGGTGAGTTCTTTTAACCAAAATGCAAACTGCTTAACCAGATGGTCTCACATCTGAACTAGTCTGCAGCACCAACCAGAAATGATAGTTTTAAGCAGCTGCAGCAGCTGCCATCTGTAAGCAGACCCAAAACAGTTGATGATCACTGAAGACATTTTTATCAAAGTCATTTGCAAATGGTATTTATTTCTCTACTTCTGACAAGCCCCAGTGTTTTTGTGGAAACATTTCAGATTCATTTCAGAATCATTTCAAGGTGTCTGATTTTATTTACCATAATCACAATGGAAACTTACTGCCTGATTGCATGCACTGGTACTGGAAAACCCAAACCTGGTTAAAAACAGAATAGGTTTTTAATGTGAAAATCACATAACACAAGTTCTTACAGAAGCTGAAAACATTCTGAAGCCCCCTATCCAAAACCTTGTCTCAAAATAAAAGGAAGATTGAAGCTTTAAAGAAGACAATATTCCAAAAATGCCTTCTGTGAGCCACCCTTCCTTACCTTCATCCCTGTTCATGATCAACCAAAGTGATTTCATCAGTGCTGCACTGTCCTGCAAGCTTCAGGTTTACAGCATGTTTAGACAGGTTATATTCTTTCAGCAGCTATTTAGGGTTTTTTTGGCACAAACTACCTTTCCTCTACACCTACATTCTTTTTCTTTTGTTTCCTTTTTGTGTTAGATTGCAATTTCTTCTGTTGTCTTTTAATTCTTGGAAGAAGTTGGCTTTATCTTGCATGCATTATACTGTCATAATGTGAATGTGGACAATTCTTTTAGGTGTCTTCAGAGAGTCCCCACCTTGCAAGGAACACAAAAAGCAGAGCTTTAGGTCTGGATCAGGCTGCTTCATGGCTGGACATGCACTTGAAAGCCTGAAAATGTCAGTGCTTTGTTTTCAACACTGTCTAGGAAAGCTGGAAGTGATGTAAGTATGTCCAGTTCAAGTTGGCTATTCTGGGAAAGGTGGGAGTCTCCATGCTCCTGGTCTCTCCTCCAGCTCAGAGCTGGTAGAAGGAGGACATGTATGCTAGTAAACTAATACTGGTCAATCCTAACCAACTCTACTAGAGAATTGTGACAAATCTCTACAAACCAACTTTGTATCACCCCAAAAGTGCCTGCCTTGGGTTTTGCACAATGCATGTGCTCTTTTCCTTAAAGGTGGGAAGACCATACTCCAGCTTGAGGAAAAGTACCCAAATCTTCTCCATGCAGCTGGAATGTGCCTCACACACGGGCAGTTGTCAGTCTGCTCCTTTTCTCCTGGCTTGTGTAGGAGCTGCTGGGCTGTGCTACACCACTAGTTGCTGCAGCAGAGAGGAGGCAGCTGTAGGAGCAGCAGAGTGCAAAGAGAAACCTTCCTGCTGCCTGAAGGCTTTGGCCCCATCCCCCATCTTAGAGGTTTTTACATCTGCTCCCATAGTCACCAGAGAGACACACACTCACATACAAACCCACACCAAAACCCACACAGGCAGAGCTGAGGAGCTCTCCCCAGGAAGCTGATTTACCCTGAACTGCTCTGCTTCTCATCACACTACATCTGCTGCCTCTGCTGCCTCCGGATGGGCTAGGCTCACCAGGACTCATCTGGCCTGCATCTGAAGTGGTCTCTGGTTACCTCTTGAGGATCTGGTTTTTGTTTGTTGGTTTTGGGGTTTTGTTTGTTTAGGTTTGTTTTTCTTATTTTTTTCCCCCAGTAATATATTTGCCCTAATCTGCTAAAAAAAAAAAGTTCATCTGGAGAAGCTGAGGACACGTAACTCTGCTTTTCATTTCTTCCCTCACCTCATCTACAATAGCTGGCTTCCATAACATTTATTCCCAACAGCTGCTTTCAGCTTCCTGCATCTGGTGAGTTCTTTGCATTTTTTTTTCCCTAAAAGTGAATTGATATTTATGGCAATTGATTTTCTCAGTCAAATTCAGTCTCGTCAGTTTTATTAATGTTTGTGAAATCGATTTATATCATCAGTTTACTTTTAGTACCATCTGTTACATACTCAGCATTGTGATATCCTTTTAAGCAGTGGTCTCATTCTACCCCAGGCTGGGTATCTTCTGGCTTTTTATTTGTTCCAGAGTGTGTTTCCTCTTCACACAGAATGTCAGGGGTTGGAAGGGACCTAGATCATCTAGTCCAACCCAGCTTATAAATGCCCTGTATAAAAGTAGAAAGTGTGTGATGGGCTATGCCAGTATTTTCCATATTATCTGGTGTAAGAAAAAGGAGAGAAAATGGGAATTACTGTAAGAAGGTGGGGCTGATGCTGATCCCCTTTGCTGTTGTATGAAGCCAGGAGGGCCGGGCACGTGTAAGCCTGTGCCAGCTCAGGACAACTTTCTTCCCCATTTCTGAAGTACATCACTGTTGGGAGAAAACTGTTCTGCTTCACCTTCAGTGTTTCCAAGCAAACTGGGGTAAGGATTTTCTTGTGAGAATCTGAGAAAGGTAAAATGTAGTTTCTTAGGATTGAAGTGAGACTCAAAGTCTTTTTCATTTGCCAATATACGTGTCACTGGCTCTTGCTCCTGTGGTTGCCTGAGTCTAACAAACACTTCTGCCACCTTCTGAGCTGGAAGGGCTTTGTTTGCCTTCTACATGGCTGCTGCTGGAACTCTTTGCTTTCATCTCAACCCCCATGGCTGCTGCTTCTCTGCTTTCTGAGCCAACCAGGGCAAGCTCATCCCCCTAGAGAGCAGAACGTGCGTGTGCCCGTGCACGTGTGCACATCTGTGCACACCCACTTGTACTGCCTACAAACCCCACATCTCCTGATGCTCTAGTGGCAGTGGGGTGGTCTTGTCACATTGTCCATGAGCTGTAGTTAATCTAAAAGATGAGTGAGGAGAGAGCACAGAGGCTGGAACCATCCCTCTGACATAGATCCCTGGCAAAAAGCCTGAATGTGGCTTTAAGATTTTCTGACTTCTTCTTTTCAGCTGCTGTTTCCACCTGTGGATGGGGCAGGAGTGGGGCCATGGCATCTGGAGGAGGCCAGATTTAACACAGGTTTTATCCTGAAGAAATTAACTTGCAGAGGAAAAAGGTAGGAAAAAATGAGATTAGTTAGTGGGCACATTTGTCAGCATTTTTGTGTCATTATATGCCTTTATATATTTTTATATATATAAATATTTATATTATATTGCCATTTTATGGCAAATATATGCTGCTGCTGTCAGAATAAGTGGGGATTGTGCATTGTATTGTGCTGCATTCTATCTCACATTACCAAACCCCACCATTTAGATCAGTGTGTGTGTTTACAAATATTTAAAATATACACTTATACTTGACTTTAAAATGGTGTTTAATCTCATTTTTCAGAGACAGGTCTGAGGATGTATCATGCAAGTGAAATCCAGTTTAACAGAGCAAGTGGGTACAGATTTGATGTGAATATCATGTTTGAGACTTGGGCAGTAGGTGCAGGGTAGAAAAACCCCACATGCACTTCCTGCTCAACACAGAGAGCAGCCATTGCTGGGGCATAATAACAGGTTTTGTATTTACTAGATTAGGTGCTGCAAACTGGAGAAAATGTGGTTTTGTGTTTATAGAATATCAGTACTTTTATAAGTAATCTGTGCTTACTAAATTCCAGAGCAAATAATGAAAATTTATAAATTGACTTGATTTTCATCTATAGCAAGACAAAATTCTTTGTCTACCAGCTGGTTGTAAATTAATGTCATTTAATCATATTTTAATGGGCTTTAATTTCATTTTAAATACAATTTTACCACGCCAAAGTGATGTGAACTGGTCTCATGGCAGAAAAGCATCAGGCATCACATGCTGGCCTCTATCAGAGGACAGTGAAACCATGGAGCTGCAGCTTTATTTTCTGAAAGTTGCTAAAAATACTTCCCCAGCCTGGTGAGTAGCTGTCTAAAAGTGTTTCTATGTAGAAATTTAACAAATTGTGGCTCAGCTGCTCCATGGGGAGTGTGAATTTGGGGATGAAATGAAAAGTCTCCTGGCTGCACAAACCCAGCAACCCAGGCACTGATGCTGAAGTGGCACCAGCTGGTAACAGCTGCCAGTGCCAGGGGTGTATCCAGGAACCAATCTCAGGACCAGGGTAAGCCATAGAAATCCTTCAAGATAAAAGTGGACTCTGCAGTATACCCAGCACATGCAGGAAAAGGGCAGAAGTGGTGGTGACTTGCACAGTCTTGCAGGGTAAACATTTTCTGCTAATCAGTCAGGAGGACCCCCAGGGAAGGAGATGAAATTCTGCTGTTCCTCCTCTCACTTGTGCTGTGCAGCTCCAGAGCTGGGTTAGGAGCTTTAAATGAAGAGGATTTTCAAGGAAAAAGCCCTCTTCCCTCTAGCACAAACACCCCCCCATTTTCTTTGTTAAATATTGGTGCTGTGATTCTATAGTTCTCATTCAAATGTTCCCAAAAATGTTCAAGTGATTAATTGGATTTGGCATTGACCATAAAGTGAAAAAAAAAAAAAAGCAGATTTTTTAATAATTCTTTGCTTATGGTTTGGAAAGAAATCCAAGAAGTAATTGTGCAACTTGCCTTTTTCAAGGTCTTGATATGACATTTCAGGCATTGTGCTGAACACAGCTTAAAATAATTTCCATATTAGGTTTTCAGGTTTTGGCCAGTGCTGTGTAGTTCTATTAAATCAGCAGTTTACAAATGTTTCCATGCTATGAACACAGCTTACAGCTGAAAAATATCTTGGGATAATTCCCAGTGAAAGGAAGTTGGCTGCACCTGTCTCAAGCCCATTATTAAATAATTAAAATACTGGACAGGATGACACAAATACAACAAAGCAATATAGCAACAAAATTTGTGGTCTGTAGCTTTCTATCAGCTCTTCTCCACAAAACCAGATATGGTTTCATATGTGCTTAGCAGAATTTAGTTGTGCTTTAATTTTTGTGCCAGTGAGGAACTGGAAAACCCTCCTAATCCACCAAAAGCAGCAGTCTGCAGTGGAAGGGGAAATGTTTGGAGCCAGCAAAATCTCTGTAATAGAGTGGTGAGCATGAGCACTAAAAGGATGAGGGGTAATGGGTTTAAATCAGAGTAGATTTAGACTAGATATTAGGAATAAGTTCTTGACCTTGAGGGTGGTGGCTCAGTGGCACAGGCTCCCCAGGGAGGTGGTTGAGGCCCCATCCCTGGAGCTATTGCAGGGGAGGTTGGCCAAGGCTCTGAGCAGCCTGGGCTAGTTGAGGGTGTCCCTGCTCACTGCAGGGGGGCTGCACTAGGTAAAAGGGATATTTTAAAGAGTTAAACTTGTAAAAAAAAAATTCTAAAAAAATAAGTTGTAAGTGCCTTTCTGATTCGTCTTCAACTTCAAGAAAGGTGAACTGTGTTAAAAGAGGATGTGGCATGAAAAAATTGAAGTGGTTTGGGGCCCAAAGCTGCAAACATTTCCACATGTGAATAATCCTACACACACAGCACTCTCATTGAAGTAATTTACTTAGACACCATGTGTTTTATAATATCAACCCTTCAGTTTGTCTACAATGCAGTTAGACCTGAGTGGAAATTTAGTTTTTTTTAAGTCTAATCTGACAGAGTCACTTCTCATGGGTACATGGGATAGCTTGGAGTCAGTGTGTAGCACTATCCATGTTCATCTGCAAGCATATCTGGACCCAAAAGTAGTGCTATGTCAGTGGTGAATGTACACACACATATAAATATATATATATATATGTATGTGTGTGTACAAAAGCAGAGCCTATGAGGGAAGGCAGACAGACAGATGGCTGGTGAACCTCCACATGCATGACATTTGTGTACCAGCTGCTCCATCTATGGCTCTATCTGTTGTGAGATTCAAGAAGAATTTCCTCACTATTTAAGAGCAGAGAAGAAAAAATTTCTCAGAGGGCTGGGTGTGAAAAGAAGGTGATATATCCAGCATCTTGCAGAAGGGAAAAGCTTGATAAGCACAAGGGCACATCCCATGCTTGGGGCACAACATGCTGTCCCATTTCTTTTCCTCCACAGTCATGCTGTAAACTTGTGGAGAAAAAGGATTTTAAACTCATTGAATTGCTTGAATTTTGAAGCACTTAGCACTGCCAGATCCCCCTGACTTCTATTGCATTGAGGATCTCAGATCAGCCTGTGAGAGTAGGACAAGCTTTCTGTTAATTTTTGGAGTGGTTCTTATCATTTCCATTCATGTTTAATTTGTAAGTAGCTGAATGGAGGTGTGATTAGGCAGAGCTAAAGGGTTCTTGAAGAGAAAAGAAATATTTCTCTTGTGTAATTGGGTAATTAAAATAAGAGTTAAATTGTGCTTCTCAGTGACCATAGTAAATAGAACTTTAAACATGTCATTCTCCGTTGCTTGTCTATTAATTATAAGTACCATTACTAAAGTAATGACCTAGCAAATTTTATTCAGTATATCTCATATAGCTTTATATGTATGTGAAGTCTGTAAGCATGTGTGTAAATATGCACATTTTCTTATATGGAAAACTTTCATCCCTTTTCTAGAACTTCACATCTGATTTCATCTCGTACATAACACTGGTCTATATTTGTTGTTATTTTATAGAAAGATTCCCCAGTGTCTAAATCTGATGACTTGAGTTCCCTTGATAAAAATTAGGGTGACAAGATGAATGAATATTTGATCAAAAATATTTTTCTTCGATTTCAGTTTTTAAAACTGCCAAGGAAAGAAAACAAAGTTTAATTTTTTAGGCGTTGTCTCAATCCAGAAGTGAATTTTTGCAAAGAGTTGTTGTCCGTTTTCATAACATTTCATAAGTTTTATTTATTTATTTATTTCAAAACAAAACATTGAAATTTGAGAACAGGTGTAGGATTTCAGTTTTGTGAATAAGGGAGTGAAAGAAAAAAATCTCTTATGCCTGTAAATTTTAATGCTGGAAGAAGATTGGTTTTGAGATGACAAGACACCTGGCTTTGAAAATACAGGTTCATTTCAGGTATGATTGTACTTAAGGATAAAATATATGTACAGAAGTTCTTATTCAACCTCCTAGGAATCCTCCCAATCCTTTACAATACAAAAACTCATTGAGAGATTGGCAACTAATCCATCAGTACCATAACTATACCAGACAGCTGAAGCATCCTGCCAATTAAATAACTTACCAGTTTGTTATTGGGCCAGAGAATAAACTGGCCCCTGTGATAGCCTGCTTTAAAAGTGAATGGGTACAGACTTCTTCTGTGAACTAGAGAGGAAAAGATGCAGCACCCTGTGTTTGTACAGGCAGCAAACCAGTTCTTCACATCTCTGTATCACTATGGGCTGAAACAGTGACACTGTCTGAGGTGGTTGGGAGGCTGTTTCTTAGCCTGGCAAGACAGGGCTGCTTAGTGCCATAGATCAATATAATCTTAACATGAATTTAAGACCCAGAAGGCAGCTAACACAAATGTCAGAGCATCAGATTGCATGACAGGAAGCTTGCAAGGCACTGCTGCTTGCAGACCAGCTGCAGTCTCCAGAAGGACTACAGCTGATGGATTCTTTTTCAGTGGCCCTGTGCTGTGGCAACAGAGGCCCTTGCAGCAGTCTGGAGGTTTGTATCTGAACAGAGCAAGAAGAGGGCTTGAAAACAAGGCTGCATGACCTTAGCAACTTAATGATGTAGCTGAGTGTCTAGGCTGGATCCACAGTGGCTGCAGTGCCTCTGTTACTGGGGAAAATTATCTCCCTGACGTATCTTCTGGGTGCTGCCCCTAATCAGGCAACAAGCATCTCTGTCTTGATTTCCTGCTGGCCTTCCTCCTCCTCCTCCTCCTCCTCCTTCTCCTCCTGCTCTCAGGAGCTGTTCTCCGTGCCCCGCAGTGCCTGCTGCACCCACACTGGTGAATGTGGAAAGGTGAGTGGAGTCTCCATGTCTTCTTCCTTTCCTTGAGAGCCTCTGAGAGATGCAAGGAGAGTTTTTGTGAGAGTTAGAAGGAACAGTGATTGCAATCACCACGACAGAGAAGAAACTGTAGGCGTTCTTTTTCAGACCCCAACTCTGCATGAGGAGGAACTTACAGGAGGAATGTGGGCAGGCAAAGACACCATGATCATTCATGCATTGCACAGTAAGTGAAAGTCTCTATAGTGCTTTTAAACTTTTTTTTTATTAGTATAAATATTTTTATTTTCTTTCAACATCAGGTCTCTTCAAGTGCTCAAACTCAAAAATTAGCCTGCTCTTATTCTGATATCAACAGGAACTGCACTGAGATGTAATTGTGGTAGGGACCGGATAATGGCAATAATAGTATGTTGATTGTTTTAACCTTCTGAAGCATTTTGTGACTGCCTGGTCTAAAAAGCCTGTTGTCTTGCCTGTGTGGTTTGCTTATATATGAGCTAATTCTTTGCAAATCCCAGCCTACCCAAGCATTCACTATAAATATCCAGGACAAGCAGTCCCATTTTGCTTTGTTGGTAGAAATTTTTCAACAAATATTAGGTTTTTAAGGGATGTATGTTCATGTGAATCCTCCTCCTGCAAAGTGGGTGGTGCTGCTCTGCTCCTCTTCCCATCCCATGGTGTTACGGGTTGATAACCCCATTCACCTTCTCTGGATCGTGTTCAGCTGTGATTAAGTGTGAGGGATTAACTTGCATGAGATTGCTGAGGTGCAGGGCAGGCAGTGCCCAGAGAGCAGCTGTTGTACAGCTTCTTGTGCTCACGTTGCCAGTGAAGTCTGAGGGCTCTGTAACCACACACAAGTGCCAAGGTTCTGTAACCCAAAGACAGAGGGAACAAGAATAGGAAAGCAAAGTTGCACTAGTTGCTTAGACAACTTGATACAGATGGAAAAACTGTGCTCTAAAACTGTGCAAGAGTTTTCTTTGAGGTTAATCTCAAAGTTTATTAAAGGTCACTGTTCAGATCGACTGCATCAGAATTAGACATATATTCTTACACTCAATAAGCCTACAGAACCTCATTAAAATAAAATCTTCTGTTGCTGAGAGTGATGAAAGCAGAAACCAAAGTAGCCTAAGATAGAGATTTATGCCTGGAGTTCCAGATCCAAAATGGACCTAATAAAGTTAGTAATATTTGGATAAGAAAATTATTGGGATGAAAAATCAGCATTTTAGACTCAGCCACCTGCAATCAGAAGATTTTGTGCAGCCTTTTAATGGGTGTAGCATGCTGTACTGTTGGACCAAGACCATAGTATGTAACATGAGAGAAAGGAAGCAAAACTTCTGCAAACACTTACACAACTGGTTGTACACTGAGGTGTGGAGTTTTTCAGCACTGTCCTGCTTTCTGTTTATGTTTAATCTAAACAGTTTTTCATTAACTGAGGTGAACTTGCATCATTATTTCAATCAACTAATGCTGCTCTTGCCCTGAGGCTGCGTCAAGGGCAGGCTATGGGTGTAATTAAAAATCTATCTTCAGTATGCATGTATGTGCTCCTAACTGTATGTGAAGGCACCAGAATATGGACCTTGTTATATACTGTTCATTTTTATTCATCATCAGATTGTAGAATGATAGAATTTGCTTTGAAAACAATTCCTCACTGTCATGGTGGAATATTTCAGCTCTTGTTATCGTGTGTTAGCCATATTCACTAGTCCTTAATATCTTTTTTCAGTCTTTAATCATTTATACACTTCATTTCAAAATAGCCAACATAATCAGACCTGGTAATCAACAAGTTGAATATCAGAACAAGCCT
This sequence comes from Ceyx cyanopectus, assembly GCA_013401355.1. Lineage (NCBI taxonomy): Eukaryota > Metazoa > Chordata > Aves > Coraciiformes > Alcedinidae > Ceyx > Ceyx cyanopectus. Next base: position 44,791 of record VYZU01061730.1, on the reverse strand, counting down.
TTTATCTGTCTTTCTCTGTTCTGGCAGTTAGGAAATAGCAAAGGTCATGCTTTGGACATCCTTATTTTCCCCTGCATTCAAATACATACAAAATAATGGGTCTGAAGGCATTAAGGATGACTTGCACCTCAGAAAGGCTGGAGAGGGGCTGTTTCCAAGGGTCTGGAGTGAAAGGATGAGGGGTAATGGGTTTAAATTAGAGGCGATTTAGACTGGATCTCAGGAAGAAGTTCTTTCCCTTGAGGGTGGTGGATCAGTGGCACAGGCTCCCCAGGGAGGTGGTTGGGGCACCATCTCTGGAGATACTCCAGGTGAGGTTGGCCAAGGCTCTGAGCAGCCTGGGCTAGTTGAGGGTGTCCCTGCTCCCTGCAGGGGGCTGCACTAGATGCCCTTTGGAGGTCCCTTCCAGCCCTAAACATTCTCTGATTCTATGAAAAGGAGACTCGGAACATGTCAACTTTCTCCTGGGAACACACAGCTTTGTCTGAATCAGCACTGGTGGCGAATTGTGGTGTTTTCAAACTGTACTGCTGACACAGTTTTGAAGGAAAGATGATGATGCTTTTGAGCAATTGCATCCTGCATATACTTTTCCAAATGTTCATATATGCATTTTAGCATTATCTTGATTCAAATTCCCTTGAGCGCTCGTCTGGGGAACGGCGAAGGCAAGACAGCAGAGTTAGACCTCCTAAACCTTTAAAAGCACATTTCCAGCTGCTGCCACCAAAGCTTCAACGTCCTGAGCAGCCTGTTTCCTGGAAGCAGCCTGGAATGCCATGAATTTGCCCTCCATCCCACTTCCTAGAAGCGAGCTGAGACAGCGAGGGCAGCGTCGCGCAGCCGGCCAGGAAGCGCCGTCTGTTGCAATGCCCCCTCCAGATACCGGTAACTCCAACACGCACAAGGGCTGCCCCCTGAGTTTGGAGCCACCTCTATAAAACAGCACGCCCTGGCCAAGCCACTGGCACATCTTCTTTTGGCTGTTTGAGAGGTGCAGGTGTGTCAGGAGAGTGAGAGGAGGGAGGTAGGGCGCTGCCTCACTGCAAAATGAAAGCACGAGAGCAGAGCAGCTGTCAGCCACACTTGGCAGTGCCTGTAAAATGTTCTCTCGTCTTGTCTCGCACTTTTCTCTTCCTTTATTTCTTCCCTTGGTGGAGTAAGGCAAAGCTCTGAGTGTACTAGAAATGTGGATGAGGGGTGGTAGGGTAGGGGAACTGGAGAGTGTTATGGTAACAGAGAGTAGATGCTTTTTGGGGCCATCATTTCTGTGCAACACCTTAAGCTGGGACTTCTCCATATACAAAGGAGACAGAAATGTATTATTTGTGTAACATAGAGAGGTAATTTTGAAATCATTCCATGATCCTTTTTCTTTTTTTTTTTTTTTTTGTAATTATTTCTGTTGAGCAGAAGATATTTGCCTTCAGCTTTGCAGTTAGTGATTTCCATAGCATCTTGGGTGTCGCCTGTGTGAGCAGTGAATCTTGCACATAGCTAGTGGGAAAGAGGCAAACACTTTCAAAATAGGAAAATTTGACTGAACGCTGGCAGGAGCTNGAGAGGTAATTTTGAAATCATTCCGTGATCCTTTTTCTTTTTTTTTTTTTTTTTGTAATTATTTCTGTTGAGCAGAAGATATTTGCCTTCAGCTTTGCAGTTAGTGATTTCCATAGCATCTTGGGTGTCGCCTGTGTGAGCAGTGAATCTTGCACATAGCTAGTGGGAAAGAGGCAAACACTTTCAAAATAGGAAAATTTGACTGAACGCTGGCAGGAGCTCAAAAGCAATTTCATACTCTGAAGTGGTACTCTCAGATCAGCTTTACAACACAGTAAATGTCAAGGCAGCTGCATCCCCTTCAAATGCAATTTTTTGACTGGGGTGAGCACTGGTGGTGAGACCTTCATTTAGCTTGTGCTTTTTAATAGTTGAGAGTGATTTGTTAGAAAATTCTTATCTTTTTTCTACTTTTGCTGTGAATCCTTCATTGCTTTGGAAAAAAAATTTAAGGTTTATGTTCCTTGAGATTTACACCTGAAGTCTTTGCTTGCTCATTTTCACAAGTGGTTCTGTGTTATTCATTACAGTATTGATTAAATGGTGAGATTGATTGGTGAAGGTATTTTTTTTTCTCTTGACTACCTTAGAGAGCATGGGTTTCAAGGCAATTTGAACTGCTTGGATTCAGGACTCTGTCTGTCATGTTGAAAGTCAAGGTCAGGAAACCTCTGACTAAAAGCAAGTTAGAGCCCTTATACCAAAATGTAATTGTTTTTATTATTTTTTTAGACAACGGGAGAGGAAAAAAGTAGTTTGTGTCAGTGGAGAATGGCAGAGGTGATAGGACTGTTAGCCCCTATGAAGTGGCAAGAAAGGTTATTTATGTGAATGGCTGTTACACACAAAGCCACCTGGGAGGGAAAGCAAAGTTCAGCATCCTTGATGTGGGGTATTCCCCATAGCTGTCCAAAGAAATGTCCAGGCATCTTTATCTTGATGAAGAATGGTCTGTTCTTTATGGGTTATAAATGTTACATTTTCTTTTTACTCTTCCAGAAACATCATTTGACTCACTGAAGAATTAAAACCAACAGCACCACAGAGCCGTGTGGGAGAAAAGGGGATTTTAGACTTCAAGTGACAACCAAGTCTTGAGAAGTGAACAGATCTGGATAGTTTCTCACCAAATGGAAGTTATCTAGAAAGCCCCTGATACCACCACATCTTTCCATCCCACTGCACAGAGACTTTTGACCCTGGACATCAATAAAATGCTGGATTCAGTCAAGTGTGTCCTGGTGGGAGACTCTGCAGTGGGGAAAACATCTCTCTTGGTACGTTTCACCTCGGAGACTTTTCCAGATGACTACAGACCCACTGTTTATGAAAACACTGGAGTGGACGTCTTCATGGATGGGGTACAGATTAGCCTGGGTCTTTGGGACACGTCTGGCAGCGATGCCTTCAAAGGCATTCGCCCCCTCTCGTACCAGCAGGCAGATGTGGTGCTAATGTGCTACTCGGTGGCAAACCACAACTCCTTCCTGAACCTGAGGAGCAAATGGATTGGCGAGATCCGCAGCCACCTGCCCCGCATCCCTGTTTTGGTGGTGGCCACTCAGACCGACCAGCGCGACATGGGGCCCTACAGCTCCTCCTGCATCAGCCCCGTAGATGGGAAGAGGCTTGCCCAGGACGTGAGGGCCAAGGGCTACCTGGAGTGCTCTGCCCTCAGCAACCGGGGTGTGCAGCAGGTGTTTGAATACGCCGTGAGGACAGCTGTCAACCAAGCCAAAAAGCAGAGCAGGAGGAAGCTCATCTCCATGAATGAGTGCAAGATCTTCTGAGGGCTGTCTCAGTGCCCCTGCTTCTTGTCTTCACGCTGCAGCAGAGAGAAGGGGAGGTGAAACAAAGGAGGACTCCTGGCAGGACCACGCTGCAGGTGCCCCAGTGAGGCAGATGTGCATTTTAGCTGCTCTGCTCCCCCCAGCACACCTGGACACTAGCTTGAAAAACAAAAGGTGTGGGTACGTGCTGTGATTCACAAGCAGGCCTGTATTTGGGCTGAAGTGGACCCAGCCTGGAGAGCTGCAGATAATAACTGTGCTGATTTTGTTGTTGCTTCTGGTGGTGTTCCTCAGCTGTTGGATTGTCTGCATTTATTTAAAGACAAACTTCTGCCTGGATCAACCCCAACCTCTTGGCATGTCTAGCCATGTGGAGTCATTTTTTTTTTACTTTAGGAACTTATAAAATCTGACCACTGTGTATTTTATTTAAAAGACTCTTGTATATATTGTTGTAAAATCCTGACAGTTTGTTTTCATATTTTGGAGGTTTTTCCTTTAGCTAGCCACAGAAGCAAATTGTCCTATTCATAGAATAAATGGCCTCCAGGCAAGCCTAGAACTTCTTAGACATGCCCATCTCACTGCATTGCAGTAATCAAATCCAGCACACACAGCATAGGAGTCATCAAAACTTAGTGACATTTGACAGCTGTCCCATGTCTGTGTGAGATTGATCTTGTTATCTTAGTCTTGTTCCTCACCAATGTGGCCAAAAATAGGACAAACAGGAGGGAAATGAACCTGATTCTTTCTAGACCTCACCTGGTTACAAGCCCAGAAATGCAGTCAGGGTTGGTTTAGTCATGTGGTTGGGGTGGCAGAGACAAATCTGTGCTGTCATAACCTCTGTTTCCCTGCTGTAACTCTGAAGGAAAAACAAATAAATCTCCAAGGATGATTTTCTCATGAGCACTAAAATTCTCATGTATTTTTAGTACATTTCTTTTTGAAACAATGGTTATAGAGAAACCAATCACCTACTGCAGTAAAAAATTAAGTACATGGAAATATACTTTAAAAAGTGTGTATTTAGAATGGTCAAGTACTCTACCTCTGAGCTTATCTACAAAGAAAAATTCTGATTATATCACTCCTTTCCCAAGAACCCCAGAGATGATCTCACCTGTGATGAAGGTGAGCAAGTATTTGCATAGAGGGTACTTTGAAGAGCAGTGGTGCACAAGACATTTATGTTGTGATTGTCCAACTTCCAGACTGAGGAATATTTGCCACTCATCAACCTGATCGTAATGGAGGCTTCTGGTCATAAAAACAGGCTGTTCTCAGGTGAGTTTTTCATATCAGCTTTAACTCTCTACAAGCTTCTGCATCCAAACACACAAGATGAGGTCTGCCATAACCATCCTTCTTGTATTCTTCTCTTTCCTACTTCTCTTCAGGCCTTAATTTCAAATCCTTTGCCCCCTAATACACTAAAAATGACATATTAGTAAAAGCACCTGAATGGCATAATACTTCTGCAGAGTTACACAAGTGGCTGGGTATTTGCAGTCCTCAGGTAAAAACTTTTTGGCTCTTGGAAGAAATACTTCCCTATGTCTCAACTCTTGCAATGTCTCTTCACTGGTTCATGTAACCCCAACTTAGAGCAGCCAAAGTTTCTATTTGAACATTAAAGACCACATGCAAAATGTCACTTTGAGAGTCTTGTAAATCTGTTACAATTTTGGATATAGTCCCTACTCTGCTAATAGATGTAATATGTGGTTTTAACATTTTTTGAGACATAATTTGCTAGCATGTTCTATTATATAGTCTTTTTTTTTTCCTGTGGGTTAAGCTTTATTTACAACAGTTCATGCTGCTGAAGTGTGTTGAAAAGCAGTAACCACTAGGCCAGGATGTTGTGTTGTGGTTTCTGCAGTGGGATGCTGGATTCAGGGACCAGAAGTCTTCAGAGGGTTGTTGTGTTAGATAAAGCCAGATGAAGATGGGCTCTGTAACTGAAAATTCCATCTCAGATATATTTGCTTCAGAAAGCTTGTTTCATTCAAGTATGAAAAAGGAGAATTTAAGGTTCATGTGCAATTCAGTGAAGCAAAGTAGGCTTGTCTGAGATGCCTGAGCTGACAACATGGGATGCACAGGGCATTTAGGGCTTGACAGGCTCTTGATTGTGCATCCTAGAGCCAGTGCAATGTGTGAGATCCCCCAAATCTGGCTGATTTTGGAAATCAAACTGGAGAGAGGACAAGCTACCAGGGAGATTTTGTTTTGGTGCTGTGTAAGAAAAAAAATAATAAATCAATTCCAGCTTTCACAGCCTGGTTATTTTCAGACTCTCAAAGCTAAAATTCACTTTTCATTGTGAAGAAACTGTGAAGCACGTTATTATAGTCTCTAATTATGCAGCTTTCCCCCAGCTATAGAACAGCAGGGTGGTTTGCTATAGTTACTTGGGCAATGAGGTCTCTGGGTGCAGCTTGGTGGTAAAAATCTGATATTCAAAATACATCCAAATGACAGCTTGGCACACAGGTGAAGTTTTGAGCTCTTTTGCTCTCCAAACCAGCAGGCTGGGGGGGACTGAAACAATGTGCAACCTCACCTCAGTGATGTTGAGCTAAGGGGGAAGAACTTGCCCAAATGTTCCCTTTCAATCTTCCCCCCAAAAATATGATCCCTTTTTTGTTACTCCATTGCTAATTTTACTTGTGCTTGTTATTAAAATAGTCTACAAGTTAAAAAAAAACCCCAACAACTTGGAAATTAAATTAACTTAATATTAATGACACTGATATTTTTGTCATCATCTGATTTCTCATTTTGAAAGAAATAGAAATTTTTGTTCAGTAATTGTTTCACTGAGTTCTGCAAGTAAGATAAAAAAAGGTATGGATAAGCAGTCGTGATTTAAATAAACTATCCTTTTAGCGGGAAAAAAACCAAGTATTTTCATTTAGTAATTTGCAAAATGTGGTGAGTATGTTACATTTTAAATACAGATTCCCAGCTTTTTTATACTTACTTGAACTCTATCATTCTTTAAATTTATTCTAATAATTTTTATTATTTTATAAATAATATATTTC
>VYZU01061730.1:22806-37939 GCA_013401355.1 Ceyx cyanopectus | reverse complement strand
CCAACTGTTCCCCCTGCACTGCCAGGGTCCCTAAACCATGTCCCCCAGCACCACAGCCACATGATTTTAAACACCTCCAGGGATGGGGACTGCACCACCTCCCTGGGCAGCCCATTCCAATGCCCAACCACCCTCTCTGCAAAGACATTTTTCCTGCTATCCAACCTAAATTTCCCTCAGCACACATTAGCAAATGAAATCCCAGTGGCTGCTGCCTTCCTGGTTATGAAGAAGTGACGGAGAGTCTTGTCTGTCTTGGATCTTTCACAAGCACTCTCCACACTGCTGGCTGGGGAGATTTCTGTCACCACTTCTCTCACCTCTGGCAGCCACTGGTATGATTCATGCAGGGGTGGAGCAGAAGGGCACAGGCCTGTGTGTGGCAGAGGCTGTTTCTGTCTCTGGAAAAGAGGAAGGAAACAGCAACTGATGCCTCTGCATGTGTGAGGTGCTCGCCTGCCTGCATCTGCAGCACTTCTAAGAAGCCTCTGATGGGTGCTGCCTTTTGTGGGTGCCCTGGGAGCTCCCAACCATGCCTTGGAGGACATGAGGCAACCTGATCTCATGTTGAGTCCTGGATGTCTGCCCCAAACACCTCACCAGGCTCCATCACTGTTCGGGTAACACAAAAAATATGAGGCACAAAACACCCCTGTGAATTCCTCTGAATCCATCTTCTGATTATTGTTTGGGATTTTTTTTCCAGACCTGCAGGAATGGAAATGTCACCTCCTGATGTGCTGACCACATTCTCAGGTTTGAAGCCATCGGCCAACACAGCAAATGAATTAGGGGCTGCCAGGTGCCAAGAGCAATGTGAGTCTCCTGTAGCTGCCCATCTGAACAGCTTAGCACAGCAGATTCCCATCTTTCTCAGACCAGAGGCCTCCACTGGTATTTTCCTACATATACACTGCAATCCTTGCAAAACCATTTTCTTTTCACAGGCTGAGTGTGTACATGTGGTAAGTCACTGAGAAGCAGGTTTGCATCTTGTGTCTCCTCCCAGCATGGTCTTGGGGCAATGAGAAAGCTCCCTCTTGATATATTTAATGCTGATCAAGCTGCAAAAACACTTGAGTAACTATGAGAGGGATGCTGTTTGGACACAGCCTGGCAAACCCCCTAAGAAAATGTACACTCAAACATCTCTACAGTGCAAAGAGTCTTGAGGCCACAGACTGGAAAACACTGGCAACGCTGAGGGATGGAGATGATGCTGTCTGCAAGACCTGGCACCAGCTGGGTTTTGTGATCACTACCCCATGCTCTTTACAGCTAAGTGCAAACAATGCCAGGGGTACAATGAGAATCCAGGTGAGTCAGTTTCTGAATGATCCAACCATGCACTGAATTAACATTAACAGCTGCAAAACGAACTCCATGGTAAATGGCACAAACAGAAATAATCTTTTTTGTTTGTTTGTTTCCCTGAAGTGTCCACCAGTTTGTTTAACAAGCTCTTTTTACAGGACCACAAACCTGCCCTGAGTCTCAAATTGATGGAGAGTTCACACTTACTTCAAGGAATAATCTAGGAGTTTGAGTTGTATGTGGTGTAATTAAGGGAATCAGTTCAAAGGTGTAAAATACTTCCTTACACCTTTTTAAGTAGCCTTACTGGGATGGTCTGCACACCTGCAGGTGAGAACATCTGAAGAGCAGTTTAGGTTTCAGCTGCACTAAGACCACTTGGTCAAAAAGTAGTGAAGAGCTGTATCAGCAGCAGAAGCTCTAACAATGAGAGGAATGTAAGGATGTGGTTTGCTCTTGAGAAGGTCTTGAAAGAAGGTAGGAGGGGGAAAGAGGAGAGAGAGGTGGGCTGCTGTGAGCAGAATGGTAGAAGCTAAAGCACAGCAAAAGGAAATAGCTGAGGCTGTACAAAATGAGAAAGGTTACTGAAAACTGAAGAAATCAGAGAAGAGATTAAGTGGCTGAAGGGAGCTTTTCCTTCAGCTCTGTGCTCCTGGTTTCAAAAGCTGTTCACTCAGTATGGTTTGCAGCACACGGATGTATTCAGACAATTTATTCTGATTTTTCTGCTGGCAGAAGAGCGAAGAATGTGACATCCCAGACTAGGAATTCACTGATAAACAAGCAGCATGAAGGGTGACCTGCATTTGCTGGTCAAACCAAAGGGCTCTCCTTTGAGGTCAGCCTCTGTCACTCAGGGAAGTGTGGAAGGCCAGCTAAGGCCACCCCCAACCCAGCACAAGTGGGAGGAGTTAAAGGAAAAGTGTAACACACTCCCTTAAAAAAGCAAATTTGTTTTTTACCTGCAAATTTGCTTTGCACCTTCACTGCCACGGGCTGTGACCCCATGCATTCATGCACCTCACACTTGCCTCCCCAGTGACTGCTCCTCTCCCAAACCCCACCCAAGACTCAGAGCATATGTCCCCAGCTCAGGGGACTGCACACAGAGGATGGGGAAGCTGCCCCTCAGCAAGAACTACTCTGCCCAGGGATCAGAGTTGGTCCTGTGCCTGCAGAAAGAAGTCTGAGCTCAGGAGTGAGTGAAGTGGCTATTTCAGGGGTGCTGAAATTAGGGGGATCATTAAAAGAGGACAGAATATCTGCAAATGCCCTGGGGTGCAGGGAGCCACCAGAACTGTGACACCCAGTGGTAGCATCCAGGCTGTAGTAGTGTTTGTGGCATTAAAAACCTAGGGCTGATATTTCTCTTAATACAAATATCATGAAACTGGTAGGGAAACCCAAGGTTTAGTGACCATAGGCTGTTAAAGTAACAGCCTCACCCTAAACAAGTTTTGCATCTGACTTTGGAGCTTTTCACTCTGCTGGGACAAACAGCATAATGGTACAATCATCTATATTTGATATAGAATCTAATAAAACTTAGAGGAATTAGAGACAGAGGTCAGCTTGCAGGCCTGGATGTTTGAAGCTCAGCATCTGCATCAAGATCAAGATAGACTTAGTCTACCCTGTAGATTTGAGGCACTTAATCTCATGTGAGCCACTTTAGAGCCTTCCTGTTGAACAGGGTAGAAAATCAGCTGTGATGAGTTCATGTCATAATTTATTGAGACAGGGATGGGCACTGATAGGGTATGAGGGATGTGCAGCATGAAAACTCCCTCTTTATCTACCCTCACTCATCAAATAGTCCCCATTAATTTTGAAACTGGAATTAAATCCAAAGGGGAATCCAGAGTTCATTAGGACACTGGATTAACAGCACATCTTGTCCGTTGTATTTTTAGCCATGAGAAGATCTGCCAAAGCAGGTGTGTGTTGAATCTAACAATTTAAATGAAGAATTATCAATTACACAGTATGGTTAAGAGCTTAAGATCTTTCACTGAGTGGTGCAGACTCTTTTGTGTGATCACCCATCACGAATGTGACCCTCTTTCCTGAAGGGAATGGAAATTCTTAAACTCAGCGTAGGTTTAGTGAGCTGCAGTGTGGAAAGAGAGAGGCTCTGACTCATCCACCCTGCAAACAACCGCATGAGACTGCAGTTTCACTTTTTGATGTGGTCTCGTTACAGGAATGTGTGCCATCTCAATGATCAATGATGAAATACTATTCCTTTCAGCTGGCTGAAGGCTTGGTAATTTTACTTGAGGTTCTGTGGGAGGAGAACTGAAGCTGCCTCAGTGGGTGTCATAGCCACAGTTGAAGCAATAATTCAGTCCTTCGAGCCTTCAGAGAGGAGCTGAGGTCTCCCACCCACTTTATTTTAGACCCTTCAGAGAGGAGGAAAGGGAGGAGGATGAAGGAAGGTCTTAAGAAACCATTCAAGGAGACTGCAGTGAAATAAGGAGGCCTCTGGTGTCTGCATGCTGGACAATGTTGGTCATGTTTGGTGAGATTAGGGCACATAAATGAAAGGGACCAGGAATTTGCCAAATCAACCTGAATAATTCAAGTGTACAACTCCAAGTCTGAAGGTAAGAGCATACTCATGAGCTCAATCTTCTGAATTTTCTGTGCTGGTTCCTGCCTATAATGAGGAGAAATACCATCATAGAACTAAAACCCTAGATGACTGTGGGAAAGTCCGAGTCCTGGGCTAACAATCGTTTGGCTACTGGGTCTTTTTATCTCCCACTTAACAGGAGATAATAGGTGCTGTTCAATGGGAGCCTCCCCATGCTCCCATTTAAAGTGAGTTAAGGTCTTATCACAGAGCACAAATATGACATTCCTTATTGGAATGGATAATTTAATGATAATTTCTCCATGAAACGACATGTGACAGCTTTATCTTTGCCAGGGAGGTATCTGCCTGAAATAAAGAGGCACTTTGGACAGGATGAGGCCAGAAATAAAGCAAATCTTACCGAGGAGTAAGCAGCTTGTTTAAAATACTTTTGGGTGAATGCTCTTGCTGTTTGATGAAGCCATTGACACCTCTTTACCTTGTGTTTTGCTGAGTACTTATGATGGAATAAATGACATGCTGTAAATTCACACTGTCAATTAATTCCTTCACGTGCCCATGCTCTAAAACAGAGGAACATTTCTGGATGGTGGATTGGAGAGGTGCGAGGAAGATATACTGTCAAAACAAAGCTGCTTCTATGCATATGTAGTAGGAAAATCAAACGGCTCAGAAACCTTCTGGCCACAAACCTTGTGCCTGCAGGCTCCTGTGCAGCCTTGGCTGTCTCAAAGGCAGCACAGCCGATGTGTCCTGGAGAGCAGGAAGGGGGAGGGACCACTGCTAGAAAGGGGAGCTGAATTGTTCAACGTGGCATCTTCAACTCAGGTGCTAAAACACCCTAATTAAAATTGGAAGGCACCCAAACCCCTTCTTCGGAGTTTTGCAGCCACAAAAATAAAATAAAATAATAAAAAATAAAATAAATACAAAAAAATAAAATAAAATAAAAATTAGTGTTTGCTTCTGCAGGACCAGCTGGGGAAATTTTGTGAAATAAGAAAAAGGTGGAATTGCTTGACTGCTTGTTGTGTGATTGGCTGTGTAGATACAGGCATGCCCCCTAATTTTTGTCATGGGAAGCTGGGCATGGCACCTGCTGGCAACAGCTACAACACTGCTGCCCTAGCCCAGCTTTTGCTGCCACTGCCATTGAAAACCAAGTCCATTTGTAAATTACTTTTTAAAGATATTTTCTTCAGGTTTACTGAGGTTAGTGCTGGGTGTTAAATTATTCTTTTGTTTCTGGGGTTTTTTTTCAGGGGCACAGATGAGGTGGGGGACCCACTTGTTCTTGGTGCCAATCACTGAGTGAGCTGAAGTAAATTACATGGCTTAACCACAGGGGCTTGTTTGCTTTCTGTGCCGGAAACACCTGCTCAAAAGGCTGTGTTCACTGGGGCTCTAAAAAGAAAAGCCCCAAATGAAACTCCCAGCCATATAGTAGCAGGTCAGGAGGTGATACTCGGTACCCTGGTTTACATTCAGGGCAGCTCCTCACGTTGTTTCACCAGGTGCATGGCAAAGATAGGGGTGCAGGGTGGCTGGATTCTGTGAAATGTTTTTTTTTCTGCAAGGGGTTGTGCACCACCAGCTCACTGGGAGGTGTTTGTCACCCACTGGATGAAAAGAAATTGGAAAAAATAAATTGCAACAGACCAACCGTGTGTGATTTTTACTTTGTGCTGCAAGACCAGACCCTCCACCTTGCCCCAGGGTGGACTGGACCCCCTGTACCCCAAAACCAGACACAATTATATATAATATATATAATTATATAACAGCTATAATTCAGTCTCAGCTGAAATGGTGACCTTCCACTTTGGTAATCTGAAGGGAAAGCTTGATGGTGTTACATGAGGAGGAGTATTTGGCTGCATCTGACCCCTCTGCATCAAACCCCAACCATTCCACAGGTGGTTTGCATGACCTGGGCAGGTCACAGCCCAAATGGAGGAGCAGATAAACCCTGCACCTGTGCCTAGCAAATTGCAGAGGAGGGCAGCCTGGGATGGCTGATGGGCTAAGCAGTTAAACCATTTTGCCTCCTCCTGCTTTTAACAGTTATCCACTGCACACAGTTTCACAGCTGGTGCCCTGCTCAGCATCTCTCCTCCAAGAAAATGGAGCCTTGCCAAGGTGGGCACATTTAAATGTCATGATCTGAGGCGAAAATAAATTAATAAGTAATGCTGTTTCTTTTAAACTTTGCTAGAATGGGCCCAGTAAAAGCACAGACAGTTCTGGGCCAGCTGCCTAAATCTGGTATACTATTCATCCTATATGCAGGTCTAAGTTCTATCAGTGGGGACAATACCTGTGGCTTGTGAAAGCCATCCCTTGAGTTTGGCAAGCCCAGCTACATCTGACAGCTCTTAACCCTCCAACTGTCATTTCCTGCCCACACCTCTGGGCAGATGCATGGATGAATAGATGCACGGATGAATAAACACATGAAGTGTCTGCTTTTCAGGGCTGTTGTGCCAAATGCTTTGCAGGATTTTTTATGCTGTGATGTGAAGCTTCACCCCTGTGCTGTGCAAAGTGCTCAGCAAGCTGGTAAGGAGACCTCCTTGGAAGTTTTAAAAACGCATCAGTTAAATTGATGTAATTTCCTTCCCCTTGCCTGGCTTAGTTATCCAGGAGTTGTTGCTGCAGTAACTTAGCCTCGGGATATGCAGCAATTAAAACTCTGGGTGGTTGTGCTATAGGAAGATAGTGCCTCGGAAGGACTGCTTCACGGAGGTATTTTCAGGATGCAATTTGATGAAAACTTTTTGGCAGAAAAACCAATTTATGCCATTTTCTTGCTTGGTCTCAGCTGGGTCAGTACAGCTGTTTGTAGATTGATATGTTCAAGCTGATCTGATTGGTTTTAATCTGTGTTTTTCTCTATATGTGCTTCAGGTTTAGCCATGTAAAGTGTACTAGCTAAAAGAAAGATGCAACAGAGAGGGAATCAACAGTGGTGGATGAGAAAGGGCTTATGTAAGTTGTACTGGTGCTAAGAAACCTTTTGTGAACCTGTAGGTGCAGCACAGCTTTTGTTCAGGAGCTCTTTTCCCTTTTGGGAGCAAAGTGCCTTGCCACTTGGCATGGCTTACAGCTGAATATTGTGAGTTCTTCCTCCATGCCCTTCTTCCCCCATGCCATTCTTCCCTGCTTGCTTGGCATCACAGAAAACATCCCTGGGGCCATCCAGAGAGGCTTTTCTGACCTTGAGTCAGCTATAGGGAGCTCTACATCCTTTCTTGTCTCATCTCTTAGGTGAATTGTAATTATATCACTAGAGAGACAGCACATTTCTATCTTTGAGTTTCTTAGTGTGAAATTGTTGCTGTTACTACCATTAATACCCTGGTTACTGGCTCATATCCTCAGAAAATTAAGGAGCAGTAAAATGGAAGCATTTACCATTATTGTGGCTAAAAGCACTCTTGTCACAGCCTTGAAAAGATGATCAATTCACACTTGTATTTTAAGTGACCTGCTGGGCAGGGATGGAATTGATAATCTGGGACAGTAAATCAGGTCCTCCAGACACTTTCCTCCAATCTGCCATTGCCACATGCCAGCCCCTGAGATTCAGGATTAAAAAGCAGTCCAGGACTCCATGTGTGATCACACAGCAGAAGGCTGAGCAATCATGCTCACAAACATTTGATCCTGGCCAGTCAGTTCCATCCCCACCATCATGCACAAAGCAGAATCCTGCTTATCCTTTCCTCACAAATCCCTTTTCCCCTGAGTAAAATGTTTGTGACCCAGAGAGCTCCCTTGCATTCTCACAATAAACCAGTCTTCCCCCTCACTCCTGGAGTAGCCTTTTCCCTGCCTCCCCTCAATAACCAAAGCTGGTGAGCCAAATTCTTCCTTCTCTCTCTCCCATGACCCAGACTAAGACCTCTGCTTCCTCTGGCACACTTTCCATGTGCATATTTTAACTAAACCAATTACCTTGCATTCACAGAGAGAGTTCTACACATACAACTTTCATGATATGAGCAGGATGACAGGGACTCAGCACCACAGTGTTGCTAATTCTGCAACAGCCTGTAGTAAAGGCAGCTGTAGAAGGGCAGCCACCAAATGCATGCCTGGAAACTAACAGATTGTTGTCTATCTATCACAGCTCTGTCTTTGCAGTGTGCTGTGCGTGGAGAGATGAGCAAGACCCTTCTGTGACTAAAGATCCTCTTGGATACCCTTTTGGGTGTTGGACTAGATGACTTTTAGAAGTCCCTTCTAACCCAAACTATTCTGTGATTCTCTGAAACTAGATCAGGTGTTGAGAAGAGCACTATGGTGCTGGCTGTTTTCTCTGTACCTTGTTGCCACCAAGGAAGCTCCTGAACAGACCAATTTGAGGAGACTCCATTAGTGCATTAGTTTCCCTCATTATGAAAGGTAGCACTCAACCTTATGATCCTGTTTCTCAGAGACTAATTACATCATTTCTATTAAGAGTCTTTCTTTCAGAAGTGCTCCAAACACAGAATGAGGGTTGTATTAGCTGCTTAACATCTTCTGCTATAAAGTGTCCTTTGAACTGAGCAGGGTCAGGAATATCCCTTTGGTCAGTTTGGGTCAGCTGATCCCCTCCCCAGGTCTTGTCCACCCCATCCCCCTGCAGGGGGAATGTTGAAACACCACCTTGGTGCTGTGTGAGCCCTGCCCAGCAGCAGCCACAACCCGGGTGTGTTACCAGCACCTTTCCAGCTCTCTGTGCAAAGCACAGCACTGGGAGGGCTGCTGTGGGGAAAGTGAACTCCAGCTCAGTCAGACCCAATACAGTTGTGTGCTTGCATCAAATTATCTTGTCACCACTGTGATGAACAGCCTTAGACCAGAGCTCAACAGAAGGATTAGAAAAGTTGAAAAAAAAAAAAAGTTTAATAAGGTCACACAAGGTTTAAATACAATGAGAACAAATGTGCTGGACAGCACACACACTGACCCACAAATCACAGCAGTTTTAAAACCACAACACCCCATTCTTAAAACCATCATAGGCAGGAAAGTAATCTTGTCCTAGTTACTCCCCTTCCCTGTAACTTTACAGAGCACTGAAACTATTCTGTATAAAATATTAACATTTCTACATTGAAGAAAATACCCCTTATTACAGAAGCCTAACAGATGGAACTAGCTCTCCAGGACCTTCACCAGCACCTTGCTATTCTGTTAATAGCTTCATCAGAATACCCACAAGATATTGCTGCTACAACAGTCCCCATCCAGAAGGAATGCACACCATACTGCTTTGGAGAGAGGCCAGCAATCCCAAGGGCACGGCGGAAAATGATTAGGAAATCCCTCTTTGTGACAGCCACACTGTCTGAGTGCACAAAGAGGGGACCTTCTCCTCGTGGCCGTGCTCTCACATAGATATGGAGAGCTTCAACAGGACATACCCAGATCTCTTTAGACAATCTCAGTTGGATCAAATACCTCTCTTGGCCCATATGAGGTGTATGCAAGCAAAGGTTTGCACTCCCTTCTGTCAGCTGGAGGTCACTCAAGCACAGGAGCTCTGGCTGGGCTATATTTACATCATTTGCTGCCATCTCTTCTATACGGAGGGCCCCAAAAAAAGCTGCAGTAAACATGGCACGGAACAACATGCACTCATAAGGAGAGCTGCACACAGATTCCAAAGTCCCTAGGATAGATCTTAACACTTCAATAGTTACAGGAGTGCATTTATCATTTGAAGGCTCAGTTCTGCATTTCAGCTGTGATATCATATGGCAGATAACGGGATCTTGAAGAGGATCAGGATGATCTACCATTCTGGAGATGAAAGATAGTCCTTCCATATATATTATTATTTTTGTGGGAGGCAGATTCTGGGACTCCATGACCATCAGAAACTGTCTCACTTGATCCACTGGAATTGGCCAGGCTGCAGACAGAGCCATGCTTTCTCTAAAGGCAAGGAAATTCTTCAGGCCCTCATAGTAGAGCTGCCATAAGTAGTCATCTTGTGAGTCCTCCAGTAGCAGCAGAGCCTTCAAGGGCCAAGGGCCAAAGGGATGTTTCTCAGGAGCCTGGCTGAGTTCACCTGCTGAAAGAAATAAACATTAGCAAGAACAAACAGCAAACAAAGCTTGATCCATGGATAAGAATGACTCTTATCTTCACAGCTTCCAACAGCCAGAGCATAGGGTAAGGATCAAAATCTCAGGAATAAAACAACACAACACACACACACAAATAGAAAACCACACACACAAAAACCCAGAACAAAAAACAATTCCCCCAATAAACCCCCCCATCAAAACAACCAACATAAAAGCAACACAGCCATGGTGACAGATCCAGCACACTAGTGCAAAGCTTCTGCAACCCCAGACCTCCATCAGTGGACACAAGGTCATAGAATCACAGAATGTTAGGGGTTGGAAGGGACCTCCAGAGATCATCAAGTCTAACTCCCCTGCCAAAAGCAGGATTACCCAGGGCATGTCACACAAGAACACATCCAGATGGATTCTAAAAGCCTCTAGAGAAGGAGGCTCCACAACCTCTGGGCAGCCTGTTCCAGTGCTTCCTCACCCTTTAAGTAAAGAAGTTCCTCCTCGTGTTGAGGTGGCACCTTCTTTGCTCAAATTTATACCCGTTATTCCTTGTCCTGTTGCTGGGCACTACAGTAAAGAGATTGGATCATTCCATTTGACACCCCCCTTCAGATATTTGTAAAAATTACTAAGGTGCCCTCTCAGTCTCCTCAAGACTAAGCAGCCCCAGTTCCCTCAGGCTTTCCAACTGGTTGGGAGTCACACAGCCACCACAAAACCAGCAATATATTCCAGCACAAAGAGTCAAGCAGAGGAACCTGCTAAGCCTCCACCCCCAGCACACAGCCAGCCAGTCTCCTCCGGGCCATACTCACCAGCTCCTTCCGTGCTGCCAGCATCTCCTCCAGCGCTGTTCCATGACTGGGCACAGCCATCCCCAGCCCTCGGCAGCCACCCCATACCGGGCTCCCTCCGCAGGAGCTGCAGCAGCGCCCAGAAGGGTGATGGGGCAGCAGGCAGCTCACGCCCAGCGCTCTGCATGGCCAGCTAAAGCTCACCCACCGGTGCCAAGCAGCAATAGCCGCTGTCACCCTTTTATAACCCGGTCCTTCTAACCAATCGGTCCCTCCCTGCCCGCCTCCGCTGTGGCTGTCCCCGGGCCTGGGAGAGAATCGTTATCACCTCGTTGAGGGGCAACGAGGGGCTAAGGAGCAGGCGGTGGTGACAGAGGGTGCGCCCTGCGATGTGTCACCCTCCTTGGCACCGCCGTCTTCTTTCTCCTCCTCCTCCAGCTGCTCTGTTTGTTGCTGCAGCCACACAGCAGCAGCAGGCAGAGGCAAATACCCGGTGTGTGAACGGGGAGGTTTTGAGGGAGAAGGGAATTCCCGGGGATGGAGCTTGCCGGGGTCCCTGGCTGGGTCTCCAAGGTCTTGGTGAGCAGTGGCAGCCCGTGCCCTGCACAGTCCCTGACTGGTACTGGGCTACCCTCTCCCCCACAGCAAGTGGGCTCTGCAAAGGCACCCCCAAGGAGAGTAGGGTGAAAAAGAGAGAAAGAGAGTAGGGAAAATATCCAAACCTACAGTTCTAGTTGTTGGCTGTGGAGCCTGCTCGCTTTGTTTTGCTTTGGGCTTTGGTAGGGATGGCTGCCATGGGGTCATAGAATCCTTTGGGTTGGAAGGGTTAAAAGTTTAAAGGTCATTTAGTCCAACCATTTTGCAATCAGCAGGGACATCTTTAATTAGATCAAGTTGCTCAGGATCCCATCCAACTTTACCTGGTATATTTCCAGGGATGGGGCTTCTATGACTCTCTTTGATCCAGTGTTTCACCAACCCTCATTGCAAAAAACATCTTCATTATATCTACTCTAAATGTACCTTATTTTCATTTAAAGCTGCTACCCCTTGTCCTGTTGCAACAGGCCCTGTTAAAAAGACTGTCCTCACATTTTTTATAGGCCCTTTTTAATTACTGAAAGGCTGCAATAAGATATTCCTGGAGCCTTCTCTGGGCTGAACAACACTCTCAACCTTTCTTCATAGGAGAGGTGTTCCAGTCCCTTTTATCATTTTTGTGTCTCTCCTCTGGACCTGCTCCACCAGGTTCATGTCCTTCTTGTGCTGAGGACTCCAGATCTGGACACAGTACTCCAGGTGGGGTCTCATCAGAGAGAAGTAGAGGGACAGAATCATCTCCTTTCACCTGATGGCCCCACTTCTAATGCAGCCCAGGATATGGACAGTCTTCTGGACTGCAAACATACTTTGTCAGCTCATGTTCATTTATTCATCTACCAGTACCCCTCAGTATTTCTCTGTAGGACTGTTCTCAATCCTTTCATCCTAAACCTTCATACTGGGATTTGCCCAATCCCAGGTACAGGACCTTGCACTTAACCTTGTTGAACCTTATGAGGTTCACACTGGCCAGCTTCTCAAGCTTGTCCAGGTCCTTCTGGATTGTAACCCAACTCTCTGGTGTGTATTCAACTGCACCACTCAGCTTGGAGTCATCTGCAAACGTGCTGAGGGTGCACTCCATCCCATACATCATCAATGATGATATTAAACAGCACTGGTCCCGATATGGATGCTTGAGGGACAGCACTTGTCACTGGTCTCCATTTAGACATCAAGCTATGACCACTACACCATATGACTAATTAATCATCTACTTTACAGCCTACTATCAAATCTGTATGTCTCCAATTTGGAGAAAAGGATGTTGTGGGGGATTGTGTCAAAAACCTTGCAGAAGTCCAGATAGATGACATCCACTGCCCTTCCCTTGTCCACTTACATAATTACTGCACCACAAAAAGTCCCTAGGTTGGTCAGGCTTCACCTGGGTGAAGCTGTGCTGGCTGTCTCGAATCTCCTCCCTGCCCTTCATATGCCTTAGCATAGCTTCTAGGAGGATGTTTCATTATCTTCCTGGGGCCAGAGGTGAGGCTGACAGGTGGCTAGCGGCTGTCTCATTAAACTATGCCCAAATCACCGAGGTGTTATCTGTAATTAACAGCGGCTGAGGATGACTGATGAGCAATTCAGAACGGAGTCAGCTGCCCTGAGCCACAGGAAGCTTTCCAGCAATCACATCTTGGAGAGCCCAGGAGAACAATGGATAGAAAACACACAAATACTTTTCTCACCTATTAACCTTATCAGTAAATCAAACGTGAGAAAAGCCTGGGGGCATCGCCCCTCATTAGCGGCCGCTGCGCTGGCCGGGCCGAGGATGCTCCGAGCACCTAATGGGAGAAGGACGTTGCGAGCCTCTCTGCGGCTATAAAAGGGACTCTGAGGGGCTGCTTTTTTACTCTTCCAGGCTTGCTGGAGTGTGCTGGTCGTTTTCCTACCATGTCTCACAGCGCTGGTCCTCTGAGCGCTCCTGCAGCCTCGCCCTTCTGGGAGATGCTGGTGCATCTGGCCCGGGAGCCGGGCATGGAGTGGCTGGAGCTGAGCCTCGCTGGACAAGCAGACTCCTCGTCTCGCAGCCGAGGGACAGCAGAGTATGGGACCGAGCTTGGGGGGCATGCCAACGGCATCCAGCAAGGCGGGGAGAGCGGCGCGGCGGTGGCCGGTAAGTGCAACCAGTGATGGTTGGTACCTCGGTGCGTGTCCACGCCGTGGCCCGTGGGTCTGGGTGTAGGGGAGAGGGCGGTCACTGGTGGCCGGGACTTTTGCTGGGGAAAAAACATATTGGCTTTGCTCGAATTCTTGTAAGAGACAGGAGCTTTTGGAGCTCCGTTCCTAGCCTGGGTGCGTTCTGGGGGGAGTGTGTGGTGTGCTCTTTGTGATTTTTGTAAGAATATAGTATATACTGTACTAGGAATAAGCTAGTATGCTAGTTACTTTCTGGTTTAGAAAATGGCTTTTTGCTTCTCTATGCCCCAAACTTGTCAATTTGCAAGAGTGTTATGAGATCTAGGGCATGAAATGGCTTGGAGTGTTGCTTGTAGTTTCTTATTTGAAAAATACCTTATTTCTAACAGGTCTGAGTGCAGCTGTGTGGGAAATGTGTTAAGCAGAGCATTGTTTAGCGGTGTGTTGCGCTGAGTACTGTCATTATTGCTGGCTAAGTGGCATGGTTCTGTGTGTTATCAGTGTGCTAACTTTGTTGTAGAAGAGGAGTTTGGCAGTAGTTGGAAACATTCCCTGGGTCCGTGTCCTCTGAAGACTTTGTCGCTGTTGGCACTGTCGGGGGACAGTGGGCTTTGGCAAGTCTACCTCGAAGGGCTGAAGAAATTCCTTGCCTTCAGGGAAAGCTTGGGGATGCCTGCAGCCTGGCCAATTCCAGGAGATCAAGTTCGAGGCTTTTTGGTTGCGGAATCTCTTCATTTATCTTCAAAGACACTGATGTACGTGGCGGCGCTGTCTTATCTATCAAGACTGACGGGTAATCCTGATCCCGTGGAAGATCCTATAACCCGGTGCATGGTGATGGCGTTGAAACGTCGAGCGGGCATCCTGAGGGATAAGTACTTGCCCATAACAATTGAGATGTTGCGGTCCCTCTTGGGAGCTCTGGAATCTGTGTGTCTAACTCATTATGAATGCTTACTGTACCGTTCGTTATTTACTGTGGCTTTTTTTGGGGCTCTTCGAATAGGAGAGATGGTGGCAAAGCACCGGAATGTTCTGCAGCCTGAGCTGCTGCACCTCAGCGACCTCCAGCTCCTGGACAGGAGAGTGATGTTTTCCCTGCACAACTCCCCTGTGGCTCAGCAGAGACATGTCATCAGCCTTGGGCTGTCTGGGGAGCCCTGGGTGTGCCCTGTTCTGGCCCTCCGGGGCTATGTGACAGCTCGGTCACAGCTGGAAGGGCCGCTTTTTGTGCACTCGGATAACAGGACTGTGACGAAGAGGGAGTTTCTGTCTGTTCTCCGCTTAGCCCTGCGGCTCTTGGGGCTGCAGCCGGAGCAGTACGGTGTGCATTCCTTCTGGCTGGGCACTGCTGTCACTGCTGCACGCTTCGGGTATCCCGGGGAAGTCATCACTCGCCTGGCGAGGTGGCCCTGTATGATCTCTCGGAGATCATAGCCTTGGAGACCAATAAGGAAATGGAAGATACTTACCTTCTTTTTGTAGTATTAGCTTTGAAATTATATATATATATATATATATAAATAAAATAATATGCATAATTTCAATATATAATATACATAATTATATATGCATATATTATATGTATATATGTA
>VYZU01061730.1:0-20562 GCA_013401355.1 Ceyx cyanopectus | reverse complement strand
CAATATATAATATACGTAATTATATATGCATATATGTGTATATATATGTATTATATGTATGTATATATGTATAAAACAATTATATATATAGTATAATTTAGTATTCACACCTATAATGAATTCTCTACCTCATCGTCAGGTTGATCTCTGAAGTTCTCTCAACATTTCCTGCTTGTGCTGTCTTGAGGGTGTGGAGTGTGAAACCTGCTGTGCATGCACCTTGTCTGTCTGCCTTGACAAAAAGTCTGCAGACTTTAGTTTGTATAATGTTAATATAGAGTTAATAAATGTTGTCTTTTTAAAATCAGTCTCGGCCTACTAGTGATACTGTTTTTTACCCAGAAAAAAAATGTAGCCTTGGCTTTGAGAGCAGTAAATGACAAGCAGAATCAAGTTTTTTAAGAAAAATTTTTGAAGAATTTGAAGAAATTTTGAAGAATCGTTTTTGGGAACAACTGAGACTTTTTAAGGTAGTTGTTGTAAAATAGGAGGTAGTGACATTGTAATATCTCTTAGCATAGCTGTACACTTTTTAATGCTAATATGTCACTATGGTCAAAAGGGAAATATATATTGTTAGCCCAGATACCAAAGGCTGAGCTTTTTTTAAACCTTGAAAATCATAAAATGCTTGAAGTGATTTCTTTATGCTATTTAAATGACAGACAGCTGAGCTTTTTTTTTATTCAGCAAACCCTGCCTCCAGAAAGACTTCCATTAATCCCTAGACCCAATTCTCTTAGCATAATTAGCCCACTCGGTATTTTAAATAACAAAATGAGTGGATGGTTCACTTAACAGTTGATTATTTCCTTAGGTTGTGATACTTGCTGTCCTTAATTCCACCTGCTCTTTTTTTTTTTTTTAAATATTGTGTTCACTGTGAGAATTATCTACAGGACAGCAAGACTTCCATATTTATGACTCTATCTCAGATCTTTTAACAGCTAAGCTCAAGCTTATCTCTTCCCTTGCATGACTTGGACTAAGAGTGCTTGTTTGTGTAGTAAATTCTGTCTCTGTGCGTGAAATCCAAGTGTAAATAGAGCTAAGGCAATAAAAATGTAGCATCTGCCCAGGAATTTACCCTGAGGTGCTCACCAGCTGCTGCTGGTGGTTAGGATGAGCAGACACTTGGAACATGCTTGGGTAAGAGTGCTTTGTGGAAGCTGTCAGGGATTTTTTCCTGTCTCCCATGTCCATGATGTATCTGTCTGCTCCCTACAGATGTGCTACAAATGCAAAGGTCCTAAGGAAGGACTTGCAGTAGATGTAGCAGTGAAGCAGAAATTGATGTTCTTGCAAGAACGGGTGTCCTAGCAAAGAAGACACAGCTGTGGTTAGACTTTTCAGCATTTTATACCCTTTTCCTGTCCAAAATTGCTCCCTTGTTTAGCTATAAATTAGGTATTTCCAAGATTTACAGGCTCAACCAAGATGTTCTCTTAATAAGAGTAAATAAATATTGCTTGTCTGGCACATTCCTGCTTCCCTGTGGGGAAGAAAATAATACTTGTGAGCTTACTGAGCAAAATGCAGTATCTTCCTAAGTTACTATTGTTCATCTTGCATAGCCCTTAACTTTTGCTCCTTTATTGATGTATCTTGGCATTTTTCCTTTTTCTTTTTACTGTTAAAGCTTAAGTGCTTAAGCACCTTTAGATACGCTGTTTTTAAAGTTGAGGTAAGTCTGTCTTCTGGGGCACCTGATATTTGTCAAATAAATTCCACCCTTTTTCTATGATACTGGGAGAGTGGATGTTTCTCTATTTCAGATGTTGGGAGGCAGTCAGAAGATCTGCCTGTGTAAGTGAACCCATATAAAATTTATACTCGGGGGAAAAAAACCATGAAAATTAGGTTTTTCCATATCTGGAAAATATAATTAATATTTTACATTATCTCATGACCTGACATTGTGAATAATTCCTTATGTATTTCCTATCTTCCATGTGTACAATGGGGTGGAAGAAAATAGGAATGAGTCTGCTGGTTTATGTGGTAGGGTATTTTTAGAAGGAAGGAGAAGGAGGCAGTATGTGGCTGAGGGAAACTGAGGCAAGGAGAAACATGCTGCATCCAAACCAAGGGCTGTATCCTTCTCCAAAGCAAACACAGTGAGACTTCTACTGGCAAAAAGAGCTGCTGTTACCTGTGCTGTTAGGATTTCAGTTAGTCCAAAGATAGAAGCCCATCTCTGAAGAGTTAGTGTGCTTCTTGACCCCATCACAAGATGATTTTCTGTAGCANTATATATATAGTATAATTTAGTATTCACACCTATAATGAATTCTCTACCTCATCGTCAGGTTGATCTCTGAAGTTCTCTCAACATTTCCTGCTTGTGCTGTCTTGAGGGTGTGGAGTGTGAAACCTGCTGTGCATGCACCTTGTCTGTCTGCCTTGACAAAAAGTCTGCAGACTTTAGTTTGTATAATGTTAATATAGAGTTAATAAATGTTGTCTTTTTAAAATCAGTCTCGGCCTACTAGTGATACTGTTTTTTACCCAGAAAAAAAATGTAGCCTTGGCTTTGAGAGCAGTAAATGACAAGCAGAATCAAGTTTTTTAAGAAAAATTTTTGAAGAATTTGAAGAAATTTTGAAGAATCGTTTTTGGGAACAACTGAGACTTTTTAAGGTAGTTGTTGTAAAATAGGAGGTAGTGACATTGTAATATCTCTTAGCATAGCTGTACACTTTTTAATGCTAATATGTCACTATGGTCAAAAGGGAAATATATATTGTTAGCCCAGATACCAAAGGCTGAGCTTTTTTTAAACCTTGAAAATCATAAAATGCTTGAAGTGATTTCTTTATGCTATTTAAATGACAGACAGCTGAGCTTTTTTTTTATTCAGCAAACCCTGCCTCCAGAAAGACTTCCATTAATCCCTAGACCCAATTCTCTTAGCATAATTAGCCCACTCGGTATTTTAAATAACAAAATGAGTGGATGGTTCACTTAACAGTTGATTATTTCCTTAGGTTGTGATACTTGCTGTCCTTAATTCCACCTGCTCTTTTTTTTTTTTTTAAATATTGTGTTCACTGTGAGAATTATCTACAGGACAGCAAGACTTCCATATTTATGACTCTATCTCAGATCTTTTAACAGCTAAGCTCAAGCTTATCTCTTCCCTTGCATGACTTGGACTAAGAGTGCTTGTTTGTGTAGTAAATTCTGTCTCTGTGCGTGAAATCCAAGTGTAAATAGAGCTAAGGCAATAAAAATGTAGCATCTGCCCAGGAATTTACCCTGAGGTGCTCACCAGCTGCTGCTGGTGGTTAGGATGAGCAGACACTTGGAACATGCTTGGGTAAGAGTGCTTTGTGGAAGCTGTCAGGGATTTTTTCCTGTCTCCCATGTCCATGATGTATCTGTCTGCTCCCTACAGATGTGCTACAAATGCAAAGGTCCTAAGGAAGGACTTGCAGTAGATGTAGCAGTGAAGCAGAAATTGATGTTCTTGCAAGAACGGGTGTCCTAGCAAAGAAGACACAGCTGTGGTTAGACTTTTCAGCATTTTATACCCTTTTCCTGTTCAAAATTGCTCCCTTGTTTAGCTATAAATTAGGTATTTCCAAGATTTACAGGCTCAACCAAGATATTCTCTTAAGAGTAAATAAATATTGCTTTTCTGGCATGTTCCTGCTTCCCTGTGGAGAAGAAAATAATACTTGTGAGCTTACTGAGCAAAATGCAGTATCTTCCTAAGTTACTATTGTTCATCTTGCATAGCCCTTAACTTTTGCTCCTTTATTGATGTATCTTGGCATTTTTCCTTTTTCTTTTTACTGTTAAAGCTTAAGTGCTTAAGCACCTTTAGATACGCTGTTTTTAAAGTTGAGGTAAGTCTGTCTTCTGGGGCACCTGATATTTGTCAAATAAATTCCACCCTTTTTCTATGATACTGGGAGAGTGAATGTTTCTCTATTTCAGATGTTGGGAGGCAGTCAGAAGATCTGCCTGTGTAAGTGAACCCAAATAAAATTTATACTCGGAAAAAACCCATGAAAATTAGGTTTTTCCATACCTGGAAAATATAATTAATATTTTACATTATCTCATGACCTGACATTGTGAATAATTCCTTATGTATTTCCTATCTTCCATGTGTACAATGGGGTGGAAGAAAATAGGAATGAGTCTGCTGGTTTATGTGGTAGGGTATTTTTAGAAGGAAGGAGAAGGAGGCAGTATGTGGCTGAGGGAAACTGAGGCAAGGAGAAACATGCTGCATCCAAACCAAGGGCTGTATCCTTCTCCAAAGCAAACACAGTGAGACTTCTACTGGCAAAAAGAGCTGCTGTTACCTGTGCTGTTAGGATTTCAGTTAGTCCAAAGATAGAAGCCCATCTCTGAAGAGTTAGTGTGCTTCTTGACCCCATCACAAGATGATTTTCTGTAGCAAATGCTATGAGGAAAGTGAATGCAACAGCTTCTGAGGAGAAAATTGGCAGGAAGGCAAGGAGAAGCAGACTGTGAGACTTCTTACAAACTGTGCTTAGAAACCAATCTGTTCTTCTTTATTGTTCTCTGATAAAGGGAGCATGGTGTAGACGGCCTTGAGGCCTGTGGTAGTACAGTATCTGTAGCTTTACCTCCAATTGGCTTAGGAAAAAAAAATATCTAAGAATCCATTAAAAATAATTCTAAAAACATGCATGTCATGACCTCTGTCTCAGGAGCAAATTATTTTATGCAGAAGATTTGTTGAAACAACAAAATTTTAAATTATTTTAAACTATGTACCTGCTTTCCTTATAGTTGGCCTAAGATAAATATCTACAGTTGGAAGTTTTAATATGACAAATATCCCTCCCATGTCATCTCCACTTCAGTCTGTCCTCAAAGTGCATGCAAAATCAGACTTCCCTTCCATGGCATCAACTATATTTAGGTTTATTTTTTTGTTGCATTTTTATTAACAGCCTGTGTGCATGTCTAGAACCATAACAAGTGTTGGACAAGCTCAGTGCACCAATGAATGGTACACTCCTGCTCCACTGAATGTAAGCATAGACATGGTGTTTTGCCCTGCTAAAAGCCCATACACATTCTCCCAAAGTCAAATGCTTGAACAAAATATGTGGAAGTAGGGTTGGATGTTGTGCCAGGGACCTTAAACATCCTCTGCATCAGCAGAAGTTGTCTGTACTCTAAATATAGTTTTGTATTATACAGTTGTTGACAATAATATGTATTTTCTCACCCTGAAAACCTCTTGTGACTGGTCTCATGTATGGTGGGCAGATAAGAGGGATTCAGCCACTAAGTGGTTTTTCTTCCTTCTACTTATTTTTTTTTCCTTGACAGAACATCTTGTCTCTCCATGTTTTCTTTCAAAGGTAAGGCAAATAACCAATTAAATTAATTGAAGTAGATTAAAATGTGATGCTATTTTTATGTGATAAAACACAAATCATTATTAGTTGTGTAGATTGATAGGCTGGCTAATGGGGCCATCTGCTGGCAAATGTACCCTAACAAGGTACCTGATTTCTGCTGGGAACGTGTCTGTTTCTGGGAGAGGTTAATGGTTTGATTCTGATTACCAAAGATCTGTGACTCTTCTTAAATTATCTTTGTAAGCAGCTTCATGCTTTATATAAACTCCTGACTTTGCAGCAGAATTTATTTACTGTAAAAATAGAGAACTGCTTAATTTAACTATAAATTTAAGCTCCATTCAAATGTTAAATGAGGTGTTTGCTTTGGAAGCAGTATTGCCATAGATTATGCCTCAACTTAAAACTGTATCCTGAGGAGGAATGTGCTTGTAGATTAATCTATTGGATTATGCCACAATTTAAAACTATATTGAGGAAGAATGTCCTTGTAGATGAATCTATCCCACCAATGAACAACCATTCATGTTAATATTTCCTCTTCACCCAAACTACCTACATTGGAGACATTTTGATTAACATTACAGATCAGATTTCCTGCGAACAAATGTAAAGAAGCTAAATTGTCAAACACACTAAGATTGGTTTGTGTTTGTTTGTTTTTTTTAATCTTTACTCTTGAAAAGTTTTTACATGTATTTTAGTTTTATTTTTGTACAAGCACTGTGTAATCAATGCATCATCTCAACAAGTGTTATTATATTTATTTATGTATGTATGTATGTATGTATGTATGTATGTATGTATGTTTGCCTACCTGTATAGAATCATATAATGTTAGGGGTTGGAAGGGAGCTAGAAGATCATCTAGTCCAACCCCCCTGCCAGAGCAGGGTCAACAGTGTGACTATAAGAATTCAAGTACTGAGGCAGATCATTTTTTTATTATGGGGTCTACTCTGGTTCCATAGAACTATTTTCTGAGCAGGCTATTGCTGAACATAAAAGTGACCTGCCAAAGAAACGTGAAAGGGTTCTTCATAAATTGGTCAAAATCTTACATTAGTAGTAAAAAAAAAAAAAGGCAATGGAATATATTTTTCCTACTGCTAGCCCATCTGTTTGTCTTCTCCCTCAGCATTAGCTTCAGAACAGGCAGCTCTCAGGTTACAGAGAGGGAGGGTTTGCTAGAACCCCAGACGGTGACAGGGACAAAGACACAAAGACCATTGATCACTCTAGGACTCTGACAGCTCTCGAGGGAGGGCTGAGTTGCTTCTAGCAGCTCATGGATGCCTCAGCATCTTTACATTGCTGTGCAACTTGATTTTTGTTTTATTTATTTATTTTCATTTGTTAGATGGTGATAAATGTTTTTTGTGCCCTTGAGCGAACAGTTTTATTTAAGGTCCAGAAATGAAGAGAAATGGCCTGTCCTCCTTTTCCATCTCTCTCTGGTTGCTGTTTGCAGCAGTGATGCTTCAAGGTGAGAATACTGCTTGCTAGCTAAATGTGGCATTGAGGTTTATTTTGCTCAGAAAGGAGCTGGTGTCCTGATGTGTCTGACATGGCTGAGCTCCAGAAGTCTTTCATCTGTATCGTTTTACTTTGACTTACTGATGCATGGACAAAATGAATAATCATGTACAGCCAGAACTTAAATGCTCCTTGTGAAGCTTTGATTTGTTAGGATTTCTTTTTATTCAGGAAGGTTTTCTTTGAACTCTTATTAGTCCAGGAAGCCACTGTGAGTAACTGAAGAGTGATGCACTCAAAAGCACTTGCTTCCTACATAGGGCCAGCTGGTGTTTGCACAAGTCTTGTGTCTTTTGAGTGTTACTGTCCTTCCCTTTGCTTGCAGAAATGCTTGAATCTATCTCAAGGTAATAGAGACTGCCTAGAAAAATAGTGTGGAACACCAGAAGTATTGTTTAAAAATTAAAGTTTCAGCAAGTTAGCCTTAGTGGATAAGTCTGGATAGCAAGAAGCATCTCCAAATATGTGGTTTGGAAGAGATGCTAGTGCAAGGATGTGCTTATGCACCTGCCATTTAGTGAAGAAAAGCAGCTCAGACTTTTTCTAGGTGGTAGTTAAAGAAAAAGAGTAAATTATGAAAGGAACACAAATCTACCAGTGTTGCATTTTGGGAGATATCACAAGTCATTAACCTTGGAGCAGATTTGATTTGAGACTTTGCTTCTACTTTTAGCTTGGCAGATGTATGACTGAGTCAATTATTTCTATTCCTATGAAAGACATCAGTAAAATAAAGGTAATTATATTTATCTTTAAAAAAGGCAGAAATCTCTGGATGCAGAGGGTTTTTTGAGTGGCTGTGAAAAGCTAGATTTAGCTATTCATTCTTTACAGGTGGTGTCCTTATTTATGAGTAGCTTCATCAGCTATACTTCTGTTTCTGCACTGAATGATATTTACAGTACATGAATGATAAATCTAGTTAACAAATACTATTGGAAGCTGTAGAAATAGCATGTCTGCTGCTACTGCTCAGTGCTTAATCTGATATAATGATCAAATCTGTTGTCTAGCTGTAGAATCAGCCAAAGGAAAATACGCTCACATGCTGTTTAATGAACTCTTTGAAGACTACTCCAATGCTCTAATACCAGTGGAAGACACAGATAAAGTCCTGAATGTCACCCTTCAGATCACTTTGTCCCAAATTAAAGACATGGTAAGAGTACAGTTTGTTGTTGAGCTGCTGAATTGTTAAGACTTTTGTAGTTAGGTGGTGGTATCACACCCTGCAGGCAACTTTTGTTGAGTTTTAAATAGAAAGAGCAAATGCTTTGTCTAAGATGTCTGCACAAACTCCCTATTTTAGCTTTCAGTAACCTTTTTATAAATTTGGTTCAGCCAGACATACTTGTAAGGCAAAAGAAAATGTGTCTGGAAAGAGAATTAAAATAACTTTGACCCCTGAATTGCATTTTCAAAGCCTCGCCAAGCTTTCAGAGTATTTGTTAGACTGAATCTGTTAGCTCTTTGGTATTCTGAAGCTTGCAAAAGGAAATTCTTAATATACTGAGAGCCTTACACAAGTGTAATTTTTATTTTTATTTTTTAAAGCTACAGTGTGCAAGACAGAGAAGGTTTGAACAAGAGAAAGTGCAAATAAATTAGTTGCCTGTACAGTATATGGCCATATGTACCTGTCTGAGAAATATTCTTGTGACCTGTCAGTATTCTGGCACTATTTTAAAGCTGTTGAACAAATGCTGTCTGCATCTAAGATGTGATTTTTGTCACCTTCAGCTAGAAAATGTGTCTACATTTTTATGCAGGATGAAAGGAACCAAATTTTGTCAGCTTACTTATGGATTCGCCAAAGCTGGTATGATGCATACCTCAAATGGGACAAAGATAAATATGATGGGTTGGATTCTATCAGGATTCCAAGCAATTTGGTTTGGAGACCAGATATTGTTCTATATAACAAGTGAGTGTGGCTGGAGGAAATCCACTTGAATATTTGTCTGATGGAGGGAGGGTTGAATTGACCCACAGCATCTGCACTTTCATCACCTTACCTTAGCCAGGGGGTATGTTTGTTGTTTTAACACTTGTTGTTGATTATCTAAATATTTTGCAATAAAGCCATAGATAGGATTCAGCATTAGCAAAGCCATTAGGAATTTTTCTTCACTGGGAATTGAATATCCTGTCGGGCTGAACCACTTTCTGCTGAGGCTGCTGAAGAGCTCTGAAGATGGTCTGCAGAAAGCTGATAAATGTAGGCTACACTTGTTTTCTTTCCCAGGCCAGTAGTGACCAGATTATTTTCATCTTTGAATGGATTCTTATCCTACTGAACTCTGTTTGTGATCAAGTTTGGAGAAGTTATGGTCAACAAATACAACATAATTTAGCAGCACTGACATTTGGCATTAATACAGAGGTATTTTTCTACTAAAATTCAGTATAAATATAAACAGTCTTTGAGAAGTGGGCTTTTAATGGTATGAAATAAGGGTCTTCCCCTTTGCCCTGCCTTCCCTGGCCCACACTCTAGGCTGTTCCCATCAATCATGACTGTCACTTTTCTGTCTTTTAGGGCAGATGATGACTTTTCAGAACCTGTGAATACTAATGTTGTGTTGAGATACGATGGAAAAATCACTTGGGATGCACCTGCTATCACAAAGAGCTCCTGTGTAGTGGATGTTTCTTATTTTCCTTTTGACAGCCAGCAGTGCAACCTTACATTTGGGTCCTGGACTTATAATGGTAATCAGGTAGACATCATCAATTCCCTTGACAGTGGTGACCTCTCTGACTTTGTAGAAGATGTGGAATGGGAGATCCATGGCATGCCAGCAGTTAAGAATGTCATCACTTATGGCTGCTGCTCTGAGCCTTATCCAGATGTGACCTTCACACTGATTTTGAAAAGGAAGTCTTCTTTCTACATATTTAATCTATTGCTTCCTTGCATTTTGATCTCTTTCCTGGCCCCACTGGGGTTCTATCTTCCTGCAGACTCTGGGGAAAAAGTTTCTCTGGGCGTTACAGTTCTTCTTGCTCTGACTGTGTTCCAGCTGATGGTTGCAGAGATTATGCCTCCCTCTGAAAATGTACCTTTAATAGGTGAGCTTTGCATGTTTTGTCTTTAAACGTGGCTTACTAATGTCAGGAAAACTATATTTAATTTGTGGTTTCTGGGAAGATAAAGGTGCTACTTTTTTTTAAACATAAGTACTTAAAATACGTGTGGAATTTGTATACTGATGCTACAGCTCTCTAAGGTTATTTTGTGTATATTTAAAATGATTTATTGGCTAGTTATCCATTTTGTATTTATTAAACATAGGTAGATGTTTCGAATTTTTTTTTATCATGTTTTGTAATAAAGCTAGGAGTAGAAAAAATATTTTAGAGCCAGAGCTTGAAGTGTAAACAAGAGCTGTAAGGACAAGGTCAGATTGTTTCTGTCAGATGCAGATGTTTGGATGGCACTCAGAGTTGACTTAATACCTGACAATTGTTACATAGAACTGTAATGCCTGCCAATCCATTATATTGAATTTGAATTTACATCTGAGAGTTCAGAAGAGCTGATGTGTAGTGAAAGGGTGGTGTTCCATACTGTCCCATCTGCCACCTGCCAGGACCCTCCTCCTGCCCTTGGCTGATCTGTCCTCTGGGGCATGAGGCTGCCCAGCTGCCTTGGTGGGATATCTGGAACACCATTGCCTCCACGCTGCCTTTCAGCTTCATGAAGATAACTCAGGTCTCATTATTTTGTCTTCTCACTATTACTGTGTATATAAAAACCTGTGTGGCTTAACTGAGACAAAGCACTGGTCAATTAATAGGATTACTGAATGCATTTCCCACCCTAGTAGCAATCTTTAAGATTTAAAGATTTTAATCTTTAAAAAGTAGTGCCATCCCTTGCTTTTACTGCAGAGCTGCCCCTTTGCATAGGCACAAGTAGGTTAGCTGCTCAGCTTTGTACTTTGGTTGTGAAAAGCAGTGGCTGAGGGTCACAACTTGTATTCACTGTATTTGTTACTTGAGCAGAATGAGATTTGTCCTTGTTTGGACTAGCCATGCTAAAATTTATACAATCTAAAGAAAATCCAGGCCACAAATCCCAGCAGACGATGGAGCCACCCTTCAGCCTCTTAGCTACCAGTTATGTGGATACCAGTGAGGTCTGGATATTTACTGGTCTGTGTGAAGGCAAAGGCATCCATCTGCTGGTGTGGGGGAGTGAATAGGTCCAACAACATGCTATAATCACTTTTTGACATCAGGAGGTGGGATTTCTAATGTGCCATTTGAAGCCACCACAGGAACCATTCCACACTAGAATTTTGGAAAAGATCAAGGCTTCCAATAAACATTTAAAAAATGCTTTCTGGTTGGGTGTATTTCAAGAATCAGAGGTTGTGGCTCACAGATATTTAGCATACTAATGAGCCACTTGTCTGATAAAGGTGTGACAGTTTTTACTGTTCACTCTTTACAAAGAGTGTGAAGTTTTACTTTAATCTTTGTTTGAAAATGGTAAATTGTGTGACAAGTACAGAGAGTTGGGTGACTAAACATTGTTTTCACTTGCATTTATTAGCACTTTGTTGTCACATTGTTATGTCTACATTGATTTTCTTTTTTCTTATCTTTTTTTTGTATGGGTAGCAACTTTATTATGATTTTATTTTGTGTTCCAGGAAAGTATTACATAGCAACCATGACCATGATCACAGCTTCCACTGCATTGACAATCATTATAATGAATCTCCATCACTGTGGCTCAGAAGCAAAGCCTGTTCCACAATGGGCCAGGGTAGTTATTTTGGACTACATGTCAAAAATCTTTTTTGTTTATGATGTGGGTGAAAATTGCACGAGTCCAAAAAGAGAGAAGGAAGAAGAATGTAAGTTAGAGGGGGATGATGGGTGTCAGAGGAGGCACAAAGAAGTAAGGGGTCACCTTTCCAATAGGAATGATAACTGTGATCTCAAGGAGAAGCTCAATGGCAATTTGAATAAAAGCTATGGAATTCATGGTGAAAATGTTAGGGAAACTGTTAATTGCTGTTCCTGTTACAAAATACTGATTAAAAACATTGAGTATATTGCTAATTGTGTTCGAGACCATAAAGCAAACCGGGCCAAAGGAATTGAATGGAAGAAAGTTGCAAAAGTGATGGACAGGTTTTTCATGTGGATTTTCTTTGTCATGGTGTTTTTTATGAGTGTGCTGATCATTGGGAAAGCAGCTTAACTGAAGATGAACACATTCATTTTGCAAATGTGAATATACTGGGTTAGCTTGTGTCAGTAGAGCTCCAGGACAGGGATGCTTTTGAGATCTTTGTCTTGCATTCTGTAAGAATAAAAAAAAATGATTCTGTAGTTCAGTGTGTTGAGACATCAATTGAGGGTTTGTCTTTTAGTATAGGAGTGCATCCCTGATGAGGCTGCAGGTAAGCACTCTGTGCTTCATCTTGATGGGTGGGAACTGTTATTTCATTCAGGTTGAATGCAGTGGAACATTGCAGCAGTGGAGCAGGGAGTGTTGTATTCACAGGGCTGCATCTCTTCACTTTGTAACTTAGCCAGGCCTTTCTCTTTCCCAGAAAAACAAAACAAAATAAACCTATGAGTATTTGTGACATGGTGGCAAGTCCTGGAACTCATCCCTGCATGGTGTTGTCTTAATTTTTCCTTTTTTAGTGTGTCTTTCTGACTTGCCCTTTTGGTACAGCTCTTTCTGATCACTGTTCCTATCATTTCATAGGCTCTACCTCTCTATCTGCTGTGCCTTTCACTTCTAATATAATTGAGTTTACTGAACATGGTTACCTTGATCTTCCTCTTAATCATTTCCTGATTAATATTATGGCATTTTCATCATGGCTTCAGTAAGTCAGATTGACAGAACTTCTTTCTCAGCAAGTCAGAGGGCATCTCTTCCATTCTCTCTTCTCTTGAGCCTAATAATAGGAAGGGCTTCTCCTGTCCTTCCTAGACGTCTCGTTCCCCTGAGCATTTAAATGAGCTTTAAATAAATGAGCTTTTAAATGCTATTTGAGATTGCTAAAATAGGAAGATGTGACTTTTGATTCTGCTCATTTTATTGACCTTCATCAGTGTTCACCCCATGTGTCCCTTGTCCACTCACATACATAAAATAGATTTTAAACTGTCTGCAGTTGCTCTCTACCTAGCACAAAAGGAGGATTTTTGCAGGCTCATTAAAGTAATACTAGTCAACACCTCTTCCTCAACACCATAGTATTTTGTGTAATCTATTTAAATAAGTTTCTCACTGACAACACCAAAACCCTCTGTTCTGTGTGTTATTTTCTGTTAACCCTCTCAGATTGAGAGCTCTGAAAGATGTCTTGTATAGTAAAGTGATGCTATGCTGGTGGCAAATAAATTGCTTTTACAAAGCATCCTGAACTTTGAAACCATGATATTCTAGATGCAGTGGGAGAGGCAGAATGACACTGTAATGGATCCCAGTCAAAAGTTCATGAGATAAAGCTCATTTTCATAATTGTTGCAGTTAATAGGAGCATACCTGTGAAGTTGTAATTTAAGAACGAGAAGTCAAAATGGCAAAGTGATGCAGTTGTTATGCCCAAATTTATTGGAAGAAAGGGAATTGTTATTATTATGATGCTGTAAATGATACATTGAATTGCTAATGGCAGGTTTTCTTCTGTGTGGAATAATTAATACTGTAAGCTTATCTAGATTCTCATGCATAATGCAAACCTTGAAGTCCAGGTTCTAATGTAAAGCTAAACTGAGTGGCTAGCCAAGAATGAACTCAGTATGTGGAAAAAGTCTCGTGTGTTCCCTGCATGTTATCAGTTCCCAATCAATCAGGGTAACTAAATAGCTCCTTTAGAAGACAAGCAGTTCATTTTCATTGTGCAGAAAAATGCTTGCACCCATTTGCTATGGAGTTCGGGGTTTGGCAATTGCATTGCCTGTTTGAGGAGATGGATTTGTTCTTTGTTGTGGCAAAAAAAAAAGTGTCTTAAAAGCCCAGGGAGCAAAGTATTTGAAGATAAGGATAAAATACTACAAACTTGTGTCTTCAGCGTGGAAAAACAATGGGTTTATCCAAGTCTTATGGGTGGCATAAAGTAAGTAGAGAGTTACTGTTCATTGTCACTTCCAATGCAGGAAGTACATCAAATTATAGAGTTGTTTTTGTTGGAAAAGACCTTTAAGATCATCAAGTCCAACAGTCCCCAAGTGCCACATCTACATATCTTTTAAATACCTTCAGGAATAGTGACATACCTGCTTCCCTGGGCAGCCTGTTCCAGTGCTTTACAGCCCTTTCTGTGAAGAATTTTTTCCTATTATTCAACCAAAACCTCCCCTGATGCAACTTGAGGCTGTTTCCTCTTGTTCTGCTCCTTATTACTTGGGAGAAAAGACCAACTCTCACTTCACTACAACCTCCTTTTAGGTAGCTGTAGGGAGTGCTAAGGTTTCCCCTGAGCCTCCTTTTCTTCAGTTTAAACTACCCTGGTTCCCTCAGACACTCCTTGTAAGACTTGTTTTCTAGACCTTTCACCATCTTCATTGCCTTTCTTTGGACATGCTCCAGCCCTTCAATTTCCTTCTTGGAGGAAATTTATATCACTTTTCAATGAACAAGATTTTATGTAGGGTGTTGGGAGTTGCTGGGTTCTGCACTCTATGAAGCGTGTCCTGCATTACCATTTGGTTTGAAGAATGCATTTGGTTTAGTTTCTCTGAATGCAATGCCAGAGCTTGGCAAAGGAAGAGTGTTGGAGCACAAAATAATGTGGTTTTAAAATTGCTTAAATCTACCCCAGATTATTGTAGGAAGAGTGTCTCGGTGAATACAATGAGTAAATTGGGATTCACTGGGTATTTGTCAACACTAACAGACAAATTAGATTAATAATTATTTAAATACCATACAATAACCTCATATTCTGGTTTTGCTTGTTAATTCTTAAGAACATGTTAGCAGGGAATTATTGAGCCAATGCAATATGAACAAATAAAGAATGATACTGTGATTAATGTGTGCATCAGTATGGTTCTGTTGTTAGTGTGCCATAGGTAAGTGATAGATCTGGCTCTTTCATTCTGGATGTTCAGCTCTAGCTGAATGCTATCAAGCTGCTCAATGTATTTCAGTGGCAGCAATTATTTTAAATTTTAAAATTACCCTTAGTGTTTCACTGTTACAAAAATGAGCTCTTAACTACAAAGTGCNGCACAGTGGAGGGAACTGGGGGAGGCATGGGGGGGAATTTTCATCAAGAAAGATCTTACCAAGTATTGCAATCAGTGGTGGCCTCTAGGATTTGAATAATGGACAAAAGTGCCTGCTGAACGGTACTGGAGATTTTAGTCTTGTGAAGGATTTGATGCTTTTCCTCTGCTCGAAGATCCCC
This sequence comes from Ceyx cyanopectus, assembly GCA_013401355.1. NCBI lineage: Eukaryota > Metazoa > Chordata > Aves > Coraciiformes > Alcedinidae > Ceyx > Ceyx cyanopectus. Next base: position 5,282 of record VYZU01061730.1, on the reverse strand, counting down.
CCTTCTCAAGATGCTACAGCCCCCTGCCCCAAGCCCTTCACACTCCTCCCCTTCAAAGGATGGGAGATGACTTCGAGAACTAGCCAAGATGCCAGGAGATCAGCGACATCTACTGGCCCCGTCGAGGGATTTAATGGCCCGGAGCAGCCGGGGAGAGGTAAACGTTCCGTTTTTGGCTGCACATCTAGATGCATGGATGTATGGATGGAGGTAGTTAAAGGATACAGGGATGACCCTGCAAGGGTGGCCAAAAGATTTGGTTAAAAAGCAGGATCCCGCTGGAGCAGATGGGGATGTAATGTTGTCGGAGATGCCAGAAAGGGAACGATTGGTTGCTGGGGAGGTCCCTTGGGCTGCGTGGGCTCTCCCCTCTGCCTCCTGCCTGTGCCAGTGCGATGGTTCATGCGGGGACGTGGCAGAGAGCAGCGGGAAGGCTGAGCCTGCTTGGCTGGAGCCCTCGCTCCTCCCCTTCGGCCCTTCCCACCCGCTGGGGGTGGTGGAAGCATCAGCAGGGCTCTCTGAGGGTGATTGTGGGTACTTGGCATGCGTGTCTCACCTGCTTTTTGCTCTGGGCTGCTGAAAGCTGAGCCAGCTCTGCTCTGGAAAAGTGGATGTCGTGCTCTCCTAGCAGCTGAGATAGGAAAATCCCTGCTTAGCCTGTGCAGGTGCACAGCTGGCATGTCCCAGGGGGTAGCAGCAGTGCTTCTGTCGTGGTACTTTTCAGCTTTAGTTGTTACCTTGCCCAGGCCAACGTTTGCATGGATTGAGCAGGCTGTAGCAAAAAGGTCTTGAAAAATCCACCCTAAAGAAGACACTGATCTGGGTTATCCCACTGGAGTGCTTCCAAACAGGGAAAAAAAAAAGGCAAAATGTCACTGTTCTCAGAAATGAGCTGGCACATCACCTTCAGTGCTAGAGAAGATGATTTCCAGTGACTGGTACTGTGACAGTGGCTAATGCAGGCATCCTGCTGTCACAAACTTGTCCCATCGTGTCTCAAAGGGGTTCTGCAACCATGGCCTGTTTTTACGGTTGCTTTCCCTATCCCAGAAACCTGGAGTGCCCAGTTATTTTTTGAAATTAACTCCAATTTCACTTCAAAGCTGACAATATTCTGACAGCGAAGGAAATGTTGTCAAGCTTGCTGCTTTCCAGAGTGATATGGTGGTAAAAAACTTCCCAACAACTTACACGTGCCTAATGGCTGCTGCTTTAGCCCAAAAAGCAATTGGCTTTTGAGATGTTGTTTCTCACATTCTGATTGCAAAAGCAAATCCTCACCTGCAGTAAGTTGACGTGTCCCTAAATGCCACAGCCAGGGAGAAACAGCAAAGCTCACAGAGAGTTTTCAAGCCTAGGATATTTGCTCACAAACAGCTGCCTTCCCTGTGCTAAACCACTGAACCACTGTTGGGTGTTTTTTTTTTTTTCTTGTGGGCAAATAATTTACTGTAATTTAATGATTCCAACCACATAAAATGAACTTCCTTGTGGTAAAACAAAACAAGAAAAAGAATAAGGATTAAATGTCTCTATCTTTCCATGTAGGTCACATGTCCAGAGCTGGTTGTAAAATGTTGAAAAACTAGTTTGAGGTGTACTCAGTGCCAAGTGCTGTACATTTCCGTATTTTCCCTCCCCTCCTATCACTCACAAAGATGCCAAGAAAGACAAGGAAGTTTGCTTTTTTTTCAGGGAGTGAATTTATTTATTTTTTTTTCAATTTAAAGCAGCACATTATTCTTAAGTCAAATCCTTTAAGACCTTGGTGCTGTCCCAGTCCCTAAAGGAGCAGCCTGAGAAGAGGGAAAATGTGGAACAAAGTCACTTGATAAGAAAGTGCCTCAAAAACCCATGCAGGGATGGGTCCAGGTCTTAGTCACCTCAAGTGAAATCAAGAAACACTAGGTGAGCTCAGGAGGAGATAATTGTGCAGCACATAGCCCCTTGTGCAAATATCAGTGCATCTCCTTGGTTTTTTGAGGTATCTATGCACTCCTTGGAGCTGGGCTGCAGGCTCAGGCAAAGGCAAAGTGGCTGAAACTGAAAAAACTGAAACTGAAAACCCACCTGCCAGGAACAGTGAAGAAGATGATGGATTGGATTGGTGCTTGGGAATCTGGTCGTGAGTAAGGAGTGATGGGCATAAAGAAATTTGGGATTCTGAGATGGCACAGTTCTGAGTAGGACTTGATTTTTCTTCCCAACTACAAATTACAGCATTTTTCCATTATTTCTTATCCTGTAAACAGCAAACTCACGTGAGTTGTGTTTGAGGCTGCACCTGGAGTTTCAGCTGCTTCAGAGCTTTGGCTGGAGCTAACCTTGACATCTGGTGACTCCACAGCTTCTGGGCAGTGGCAGTGCTTTTGAATGCCAAAGGCATGCTGACACCTTCCTCAGCTGAAGCCTTTGTTGCTGATAAAGCTTTGTCTGAAGCACTTAATTCATGAGTGAAACTCAACCTTGTGGAACCCAGCCTGAGGTCTGTGCTCTGCTGAAATTCTCTTCTGCTCAGCGTGAGAAAGGAGTGACACCCCAGGAAAAACACATTGCTGATTAGAGTGTAGCTACTGGGTCTGCTGCAGTACTGTGGGGCCAGGGGATGACCAACAATTAATTAAAAATTAACAAATTGATCAGCTGTTTGGTGTCACCTCACCTTTACTTACTCCAAGAAAATTGAGTCTTGGAATGACCCTCCACACTACCCAGGGTCACGACAGAGGGGAAGGCTGGACATCTTACATGATGCTAAAGGGCAAGGCTACTGGGTATTCTCTTGCTTGGATATGTCATTGGTGACCTGATTGTTGATGAGGTGCTGGTGGTCTCCAACATTTTGTCTTCCAGAGCCCTCCTGAGTGCTCTGCAGTTTTGACCGAGCGAGGACCGTGAGGCAGAGCTGCTGCCTTCTGTGATTAGGCAACCAGTGAACTCCAGTCCTGGACTTCCAGATGGAGATAAAAATCATCTGATGTAACTCATCAGCTTGAAAGGAAATACTTCTTATGAAAGTCCTTCTCTAGTATTGAATTTCTAATCATTTCCATAGTCTCTTCAGTGGTTGTAATTACATGGCACAACCTGCCTTTGTTCCAAAAGGGAAGGACTTGGTGCCCAAAGGAGATGATGCACTGCATATACCTTTTCAGAGAAACCAAAAATGCATTTTGCATATTCTTTGACCTCTACTGCTTATGCAAATGAAATATTGCAATATCAGAGTGGTGTTAATCCACTTGAATTTCTTGTTTAACTGTTTATATTGTAGCTGTATCACAGTTGTGTTAATGGGTGCTGCTTCCTGAAGAAAGTCAAAACTGTTTTTTATTGATTTGGGTCAATACCAGCCAGTGAAGTGCATGTCTGCTCTTCGAGGTCAAAAAAGATGTTCAGAAAGGGAATGGGGTCAACTTGGCAGCCTGCTGAGTTGTCACAGTGCCCAAGGCCTCAGCAGAGCTCCTGACATTCCCAAGGCATCAAGGTCATCTTGAAAGCACAATTGCATTTCTCTGGCATTGCTTATGTTAATATCTTGAGAATGACTTGCTTATTTCAACCTTACAATATGTTAATCATTAATAATCTTAAAAAACTGGTCAGAAACCAGTAGTCTAGAAAAAAAAAATCTTATAAAGTGTATACTTAGAAAAAAGCTGCATAGATTCATTTTAGTCTTGGATATCTTTGATAAAGGAAAAGAGGATGGAGCCAGAAACACATTTCAGTGGGGCACACTTGGAAAATGTTTTTGTGGAGGGCACCCCTCATGCCTGTAAATGGCTGTGGCTTGCTGGTGGTTTCTTTCTCAGCCAAGTGAATGTAGATGGACCTCTAGTGAATGGAAAAGTCAACAACAAATTTCAAGGAAGACATTAGTCTTTGTGTGTGACTTGATCTGTCTTACAGGTGAAGTCCTTATGTAGTTATATCTCATTGAAAGCTGTTTTTAGCATCATGTTGATTACCCATTCCCTGAGCCAGACAGATTGACCTGGTAATGGAAGTGATTTCCAGGACAGACAAACTCTTAAACCAAACCTGCAATGTTTATATAGAGAAGACAGGCAAAATTAGGTGACTATTCCCATACTCCAAACCTACCAAAATTTATTTTTCAATGTATTTTCTTTCCCTTTCCTTCCACAATATAAGACTAGGGGAGCATCTCATGATTAATATCATTTGGAAAACCCAAGGCATGTTGTCACTTATTGGACTGTGAGAAATGATGTTTGAGGTAGGAAGTAGAAGACACTTTTTTATGTGGGATATAGATGCTATTGTAGCATTTATTCTGGTCTCCTCTTTTGGATTAGTCTACCAGCACTAGTCCCTGCCTTGGTGCCAACATGTCTCCCATGTCTTTACTCTGCCTCAGTTTACCTCTGCTCACTCACACTGCTCTTCTCTCCATATATGGTATTTGCAGCAAATTTTCCATGGATGGACTTGCACCAAGGAGGTATTCAGGGATTGTGGAGGACTGCAAATACTGCCAAGAGGTGTAGTTTAGCTTTCTGTGAATCTGAAGATTGGAACATGTTGAGATGAAAACAACATGCGAGACTTCAGCACTTCTGCCCTGCAGCAAGGACATGCAACAGGGTGTTGCATGGGTGGGTGGAAAGCACAGAGGCATGGCTCCATACACATTTAGGCACTGACTCCAAACTGGATGTGAAAAAATATTTAGACTGATCAGAGGCTGCTGGAAGAAAGGGGATATGCCCAATATGCTTGCTGGTAAGGTCACTGTCCTCTGCAGCTGGTGGGAACAGTGCATCTCCCTTACCTGCAGGAGCCTCTTGCCCCAAATATCTTCACTCCAGATTGGAGGGGAGCCCGACCAGGTGGTTAAACCTGGCAGGGGATTTTGCAATGAAATAACAATCTCCAGTTTCAAAGAATGCTTTATTCACTACATCCTAGAAATGTACCGTAAATGAAACAAGAACTAAATAAGCTCAGAGGCTTCTGACAGTACAGAGAACAAAGATACAATAAAACACCTAAAATATCAGCTCTTTTGAGAGTAAGGCACACTAGTTTGGGGTTGGGTTGTTTTTATTTTTAATATCTTTTTTTTTTTTTTTTTTTTAAGAGTTTGTTCTTAACCTAAAGATGTTCACATTTCAAGTTCTCAGTTTTACCTCAGTAGTAGTGTATATGAAATGGTTTAGAAAGAAGTGTAAAAGGCATGGGAGGGAGGCTCAGTGTGACCCAACTGCCTGCATCCCTACATCCTGCCTGCAGATCCTGCCTGTGTCCATGCATCC